>JBAJNP010002312.1:0-16392 GCA_036877545.1 Yasuhikotakia modesta
TGCCAACTACCATTCTGAACATCTTGGCAACCGCATAGCAACCACCCAGAACACTACAGCATTACTGGGGCAAGTTCTACTCTCATTTCTTCTCTGTTTTAGGAAATTGGCACCTCCTAAATTCTTATTCTCGTGAGAAAACAGGTGAAACAAAAGACAATCAACACCAGGTCTACCCTGTTCCTCAGATAACAATCTTCCTCAGGACAAAAATGGCCTGGAATGAAATATTGATGCACAGCAGAAAATAGACCACGCCAGGCCGCGGTGAGAGACGAGGAACTCACTGCCAGACAAGTGCGAACACAAGTTAGGCCAACCTAATATACCCCAATCAATTACTCCCATGCTATCAGCACTGGGGCATGCAATTAGGTAGACGGGCGGCTGCGCTTGTTTAGGGATATATCCTCTGTGAAACTTCTCTGGAGTGACACCGTGATTGATGCTCTGGGTTTTTGCCTCTCTGATTAATCCTCTCAGTCCCACAAGAGAGTCGACACCGTCTCAGATTGGCAAAAAATAAAGCAGAGTACATTGATTACAGATCATTGGATGAGAACGTTTGTCTGCTGAGATTACTTGGCAAGGTAAAACCCGTAAGATTACCCGCCTGCGCCTGTAACAGACGTACATTTGATACAGTCTAGCAGAATACACTGATCCTGTAGCCATTTCCTTGTTTTTTCGTGCCTGTTTTGTCCGCTTCTTAGATCCCGCTTTGCATAAAGCTAAACGCAAAAGCTTTAATTCTCTTTCATTCTAAAGAGATGCGGTTGCATGCACATATTGCATTTGATAAGTGGGCACCCGGCCCGGCTCGCCGGTCGCAAGCAGCTCGCTGAACAGATACAACCAATCACAGCGGTAACAGCAGGTGTTTGCATTGTAAACATCCTCAGGTGTCGGCCCACCGGTTATTTACACTATAAGCGCAGCTCATTCATTTTTGAACACACCCCACAGGTCTCTGTGACAGTCACAGCTGACATACATAGTGTCAGAGAACACAGCTGTTATTCCTATCTGCCGTTCCAATATCAAACAGAATAATGGCTGGCAGCGCAGTCCAGCGCCATTAATAATTAATACGACGCAGTAACGTATACGACAGAACATTCAAAGGTCACCGTTTGCCTGTTGATTCTGTCCATTCTGAAATTAAAGAACAGTTCTATTAATAAACAATGTTTCATAAACATGCTTTAAAAACAAGGTACTTCCAGAAACATTATTGACAATATTGCTTATGAATGTTTGAAATGCCACTTATGTGAAAAGCCACTTCATTTAAAGCTTCAGTCTGTAACTTCTGTCTCTCTGTCGCCATCTGTGTTTGAAAGATAAAACTGCAGGTTACTTTGTGCTTTCCTGTATGTTGAAGCCAAATAAAGTCAAACTTACATTTCCTAGAAAATCAGCTGGATAATAATAAATATTATTAACATTATTATATATAATATTATATAGGATTATAAAACATTATTATAAACTTGTGATCAGGGTAAGATAAGGAGACAATGTTAAACACTGATCTATTATGATGAATAACTTGTAACTTTTATGACCCATATATTTACAGATTAACAAATTCACTGTTATATGGACAATGATAGGAAAAACATTTCCTCAAATTCTCCCAATATCTCCCATGAAATTTACATGCAGGAGATGTTAAATTTCAATTAATAAATTAAAATGATACCATTCCTAATTCATTAAACTGTGGGCGTGACCAATTCACCAGCGAAAAACAGCCAGTTCTGAAATCAGTGTTAGGTTGTGTACAGCTAATGCGCTCTTTCTGGGAAAACACACAGTAAACTGCAGAGCTTGATATTAAACGCCAGAATGGAAACAGCACATGGTCGGTCAGTCCTTCAGGACTGCAGGCCACTCTAGTTTCTCTCGCTGACCGTATGGTACAGGCCCTCGAGAGGCCCTCGTACAGGCCGGACAGCTGCGACCAATAGCGTGCCCTGCCAGAGCCCCAGCATACCAGCAGCGGAAAGACAGAAGACTAGCGGCTCGTCAAATGCGTCCACACACACGCTAGCTGTGGATCGTGCCTCTGTGGACTTGTCGCATATGTACGCTCACGTGCTAGCGAGCTGCAATCCGTTCTCTAGTTTTAAACCGCACGGGCGCGTGCGTGCGCCCTAAATGAGCGTACCTGCTAATCTTGCTCTCTGGCCGGCGAGATACAGCTTTGTAATCTCATTACCCATGCATGTCCCATTAATTTTCCTTCATGGTCACCATTTGTGGCACTGCTTCCTGGTTCCAGCACACACACCCTCCTTCTCACTTCCACAGAACAGATGAAGAGCAGATAATGACACTCCATTAAAAGTCTGATCTCTCGACTGAATGCACAATGAGGCATCGGTGAGGGGTGTGGGGGGGCGGGATTTTAAAGATCACGGGTGTGATTTTTTGATTACCTCATCCAAAACACACTGATCAATATCTGCTGCTCCCTGCTAGTGACATAATTAACCTCAACAAATCTGGATGTTGTCAATCAAATGTACCGTAAGAATCAAACCTAAATCAAACACATGCGATTACAAATTAATGCTTAAAAAACAAACACCTTTCGTACCTGAAATCTCACCAACAGTTTCTCACACTTGGTTTAATTGCTTGGTCCAAACCAGTGTGACTCCCCTTTCACACCTGAACTCTGATGTCACAGACTCAATGTGAATCAAACGCACTAGTGTGAAAAGCGTCCCAATACTATTTCAGACTGAGATAAACCAAGATTAATTATAGTCTGTTTCATATATTCTTTATACTCAACGGACATCTTGTTTTTTTGCCATGTGACCCAGCTAACAATTTTATGTTGTAAGAACATTTCCCTGACATTTCCATTTGCAACAAAAATGTTAAGGATTGAAGTTATTTTAAAACACTCCAGTAACTTAAAACATTTTTGATATATCGGATAGACTAATGCAAAGGTTTTTTTGATAACTTTGACAGAACTTTTAGTATGTTAGCCAATGTTCTGAGAACGTTAGCTGAGGAGATGCATAATGCCCTTGCCTGAGGCTTTAACATAAAACTGCATTTATAACACTTTATTTGTTTGGAAGCATGTTTGGTTTTAATTAGTGTTTCATTCCACACAATTAATAACTACTTGTAAAGAAATATTGGGCTGTCATGCAACATAATAAATTTGCATTTTGGCTTAATAAATCCTGTCCTTGGGTTGAACTATCTTATAAAACTACCATAAAAATGGTCTAGTAACCTGCATGTCTGCAGTCTCAAAAAAATACCGTAACTGATACAGTTCTTAGCAAACCCACAGACACGTCCCTTCAGATCAGACACAGATGTCGAGATAAACTTCCATATAAAGACCCAAAAGTTTATGACAAGAAGAAAACAAAACAAGTCTTATGTGACCAAAACAAAGGTTGTCTCTGTTTTTTGAAGCGACACGTATTCTCCATTAAATAAGATGATGTATTGCACTGTCAAGGCTGTATCTGAGCAAATAAAATCAGATGTTGTCAAGTGCCAATCAAACGCATCGCCAGGGGACGTCAAAGCCTGACATGCTGTTTGTGACCTTTGGCCTCAGCTGAACAATAGCTGACCACCACTGACCTCCATAACTTTGGAAAATAAATCTAATGCGAGCTAAACGCCCGAAAGGCTGGTACTATTTTGAAGTAACCTCAGGTCAGGCAGCACAGCAATAGCATATGAAGAGCTGAAAAACTGTGATCCACCACAACAAACTTTATAATTAAAATCATTTGGCCTCTATGCATAATGTAAGACTGCAGATGTCAAACCTTTTGTCCTTATTCTAACAAACGAGCAAATATTGATCCAGAGGAGAGCTCTTATACTGAAACTGCACTGGAATGGGCTCCAAACATCCAGACCACTAAAGAACATCATTTCTAATTTAAGTTTCTATTTTAAAATTAGCATTAGTTATGTCCTGCGTCTGGATTTAAAGACAGCGTGCACCAAGATGGCATGAGCATAAACGATGCATGCGGTTTGGACCTCACAGCAGACGGGCTACAGGGACTAAAACAACCACGCAGAGTTTTGCATTTGGCTCCAAATTCAAACTCAGTCTCTTATTTGCATTTATTGTTTATTATTATCGTTTTGCATTTATTGTTTGTCACTCCCTGTGATTTGTTTTGCTGGCACGACACCAACATAATCAATATGATTGTTAAAAGTTCATCATTATCAAAATGGCATGTATGCTAGCAAGCAAAAAAAAAAAGTTTTGTTTATTTTGTTTTAGTTTCATTATTTTTCACACTTTAAAACTAATTCAGTTCATTTCTTACCTGAGTGATTTAATGATTGAATGGAGGTGCCAATACCTGCTTCTTTTTTTAATTCTAAGAAGAAACAGTTTAATATTATAACTGCTTCAGAAGTTGTCACGTGTTTCAGAACACATTATGGTTTCTGAGTGCAGTTTTACAACCCGCTTTCAATATCGCAATACGATAGGCCTATTATTTCTGAAATATAATTGATCCACCAATCACGGCAGGCCCTTGGGAAGCGCATTAAACGGCCACACTGGGTTATTTTTGGTGTTCCATTCTTATTTCACCGACGTTAAATATTTCCTGTGGTAATCTTTAATCGTCACTTCAGCACGTTTTTGGATTACATTCAAATGCAAATAAAAAGGCTAAGAAAACAGGTCTTTGCAAACAGCTCACGAGTAAAGCGTGCTTTGCGTCGGGCTACATCATCTTGAGTTTCTCATTCACACACAAAGACTATCAACCTGCCCCCCTACAGCGCGAAACATGTTCAGACTGTGTAACGCTCTAATTTCTGAAACGTTCATCCAACAGAAAACATTGTCTGTAGCCCTGCCAACCCAGCCTTAATATTTCAGATGTGGTTATTCCTAGAAGTCTGGGAGAAAAACAATCTAGAATCGCTGATGAACTACTGGTTTAAAGGCCTAATTTGCATTGTAATATTTAATTCATCCCCTGATGCTTGTGGGATCATTTGTGTGTATAATAAATGATCTATCTGTAGCTGCGTGTTCAGCGCCTCACTACGCATTGCCTTAAAGCACAATTGAACTGCGCGTGAACTTCAAAATTGCGTTTGAAAGTCTTGTTGATAAACTTGAAAGGCCTAATTTCAAATTCCCCTTCTGACGACTGGCAACAAAACCGGTTATTTTCTTCCCCCAGTTTTGTGTAGAAATGTGTTGGCAGTTCTATCACACAGTGAGTCAAGGAGATGCTAAATTTGGTTTGTCACAATGCAAGTTGAAGGTCAAGCTGAAGTGTATTAAACAAGGCATTGCTTATACACACACACACACACACATATATATATATATATATATATATATATATATATATACTGTAAGGATGTATATATACTGTAAGGACGTACTATGTATGTATTTATATATATATGCACACACATACACACTACATACAAAAATACACACATAAATACACGAAGTATTATATTATAATGTAGTCAATGTTTATGGCATGCATAGTATGCAACTACATTTAAGAACCTTTTTCCTTCAAAGTTAGAAAGTCTGAGGAAAAGAGGGGGTACAGTTACAATAACAAGAGGGACGTAATTAAAAGGCAATTATAGGCAACAAACAAGCTGACATTATTATGGCTGTCACTGATTTGATTGGAAGACAATGTTCTCAGTAAGGAAACAGTACAAAAATAAGCAATTATGTTACAAAAATAAAGGTGGACGGAGAAAAATCTGCACCAGCGTTTCAGCAATGATGGGCTGTCAGAACCGATACTGTATCCTGCTGGGATCAGATTATATTTTGGATCACTGTTGTTAAATATATTGTGGGGGTAAAATCTGTATCTATAAAGACAAAATGTAAAATATGTAGGTAAAAAAATAATTTAAGTATTTGAGAGAGAGACTAACAGTGCAAGTTTCCACTAATGCTTAACTAGCAGAAAATGGAAAAAAAAATTCCCTATATATACACACTGCATATAGGCAAGGTTCAAAGCCATATATGTTCTCATATATATACATATATAATTTATTTCTTCATATATGCAGAAACGGCATATATGCTGAACTCTGCTGTGAACTTTATTATTTTAGTGACGCATTTCATCTAAAGACCCTTAAACTCACTGCGTCCCTCTTCCATGAACACACTGCATCCCATCTCATAAATTGCTCATAAGCTGTATCTTTTTCATACAATGCAGCTTCTGTAACAGTACTAGATAAATGTGATCTCTGTGTGTGCTTGAATACAGAGCTACATCTGTTCAAACCAAAGTTTCCACCCTTTTGACATCCCGGGGGAAAACAATTCTTTGGCATCAGAGGACATACTTACAGCGTCACAATGCCTTGATATCCAGTGAGTCTGGAAGGGCAGAGTGTTGCTCTGAAACCAGGCCCTCGTCAGAGGCTGATGGGAAATGCCTAGTCGCAGTGGAAACTCAATGTACACGTCGGCCTCTCATCTCGGGAGACTTCGTCGATCCGCGCAGAACAAGAGAGGCACGGCGCTCTTCGCTGTGACAGCCTTCAAGGTGCACAGATAAGTAAAATGAGAAATGTCACCTTTGGGAACACAAGCGCTATTGTTCTGAAAATGAAGTTGCGGAGTGGCTTTTTCAGAAGCATTGTTTGCTCTGTTTGCCCAATTTAAAAGCTGGCGGAAGATCTATTCACGCAGCTTTTGACGAGCCGCCAAGTGTAACTTTGTGCCCCGACTCACACTTTTCTTCTTCAAGTGACGAAATGAATTCATAATTAATGCTTTGGAGTGAAAGGTTAATGGCGTATTCTGTGAACAACAAAACAGCTTTGAGTTTAACCACTCTGCGTTACTGTCTGGCGATTCGTGATTATCTCTTTGCTTCGACAATGTTCTGAAAACGTTTGAGGCATCCACCCTGGAAACACACAAATTATAGTCAGCCGCTCTTCTGTGTAGCAATCACAGCTCTGTATTTACAAGACAAATAGCACTGAGAGCAAAACAACTCTTGATATTTTTACAATAACCTTCAATGTTATAGCTGCATTATCATGTCTTAGTATGACTGCACTGTCTTAATATAAGCTGTTTTAAAAGATGTTTAGAGCACGTATTGACTCAGTAAACATAATGCATGTATATAAGCAAGCGCTGAAAAAACATGATGTGTGAGAGGGTTTATGTCTTTGCAGGGGGAATACAACAGATTAAATCAGGGGTATTTGAGGGATTTGTAATCATATAGCGGCTGAGCTTCGGGCTTTTGTAAGAGACAATAAGGATTTCAAAGCACTGCCTGCAACCGACACGGAAAAACACTTAAATATTGATAATGTAAACGTGTTTGGAGAATTATGCCTGTTTAAAAAGCAAGACACAGTCAACCTGTTTTTTTATCTTCTGTAATGATTTCTTCCTGAATGAATGAAACAAAATTGCAGCCTTTATTGTGTCTATTGTGAAATGTTGACAGATTCCAGGGAGAATGATGGAAATATAAACACACAAATTATCATTACAAACTATTCATTCTTGAGTTGTGAAGCACAGGAGACATTACAGAAATTTTTTTTAACATTCTTGCAACCAAGATGTAACGCTATTTCTTAAAAACTGGACGCAGTGAACTTTTAAAATAATATTTTAAACCTTTTGTTACTTAATGGTAACATTAGGGAAACATTCATGCAACTTGAATTTGTTAGCTTGGTGAGAGCTTTTGAGTCTATGGTCCAATCAAATACAAGTGTGCCTTTAGTGGTTCTGTCTTAAAAGGGAGGCTATTATAAAGTATTCTTTAAAGTAGGCCACATAACAGCAGATTCTACTGGGACAACTTTCCCCACACACAATAGCGTGACAACATGCCCAGGACCAAAGGTCAACATAAACTGTACTTCCAGCTGTGACCAACAATTCTGTACTTTGTTAGCGTTAGCTGCCCAGAACCATCTGTGACAGAACTTGCACCCTCATATCATATACAGAATTATCTGGCTCAGCTAAAATTCAGAGCATTAGAAGACTTCCCTTGTTCCAGCATCACTGCCCTTGTTCCAGCATACTGTACACGACACACGTTTTTTCAGAGACACAAACTAGCTTTAAAAGCATAAGTTTCCATCCTTCAGAGCTCACCAAAGCCACGCCCCCTCCAACACATGAACATGGAGGAATGCAAATATACAGATTGACATCCAATCATTTGGACTCAAATGACCGGATGGAAATTTTATGGTCTTGCAACTTCCACAAAGATATACATTTATGTTCCTGTAGCTCAACTGGTAGAGCTTTGCGTTAGCAGCGCAAGGGTTGCGAGTTTAATCCTGGGGAACACAAGAACTGATAAAAATGTAGACCTTGAATTCACTGTGAGTCGCTTTGGATAAAAGCGTCTGCCAAATGAATAAATGTAAAATGTATTTAGACTTTACTTAGCGATACTATCAGGAAGTAAAGAAACTTTCAACCAGCACAACAAAACATGTTTCTAGAGTAACACCCACCCTGCCTTTAAACCTATCGACTGCACTCACATTGTTGGCAATGTACCTCATTAAGGTGGTTAAAGCAAAGCAGCACAGCACTAAAGTCACAGTATAGCGCAAAAAAACAAACATCGTAGACTAAACATGTTTTGTCAGAACCCTGAATTCAACATTCAGCAACAACAGCCTCTGGTGGAACATTGAATTAGCAACAAATGGCTTGAGTTGCATTGCCACCAAAACTCAATGTAATGCTAGTTGCTCTGGATAAAACATCTGCCAAACTCATACATGTAAATGTAAATGTCAACATGTATCAAAATCAACAGTGATAAAGAAACAAGGTATCTGGGTACAACAATCAGCTTTTTTAGAAAAATAAATCTATATATTTTTGCCAGAGTTACTTTTGGATCAACAAAAAATTTGATAAACAATAAAAGTTCCTGATGTTGTCTTAAAAAATAAAAAATCTGGCAACGCGATATTGCGAGTGCAAGCCGCTTCAAATTAAAATGCACAATGAAACAAGAGAGAAAACCAAAAGTAACTTTCCATAAACAAAAACGAAGTAAATTTAATTAGGATTAACACAGGACTTGTGAGAATGTTAGTTTTAAGTGTCCCTAACACCAGAGTACAGTCACAGTGTGATCTCTCCAGAACTCAAATTAAAGAGTTTCACTTGAGTGTAACTCGCTGTGGTGGTTAACAGCTATGAGAAAGGCTACATGGGGTCTCTGCATTAAAACGGGGGCTGTAGAAAACTTTACTCAGACGCATTAAAACTTCATCTGAAGATGTGTCTGCAGCGGCGTTGATAAGAGCCGCGGGGGGGTGATAACTCACCATCAGATCCAAGATGATGATGCAGCATCAACAGCCAAATCTGAGATGGGCGCTGTGGCAACTGCAGGTTGGCTTTCAACTGCAGTTTTGACATCACTTTTATAATTCAGAATGAGTCTTTAAATCAGGAACACCTTAAATGAAGCATAATATGTTACAGCAGTAATATATTATGCTTGGAAGCTTGTTGCTATGTTTTTAAAAGTGTTAAGTCATTTGTTATCGCAGTATCACTGACGGCAAAAACACTGATTTGTGCATTTGTGTTTTTTAACAGCCCTACACGGGTTTCACGCCGCGGAGCAGAAACATCGCGTTTGAGACTTACTTCCTCTGTCGTCGTGCCCTACAGCAACTACTGCTCCTCCTGGTGTGCAATAAAACGACTTCCCAAAACGACGACTCCTCCCTCAGTCTCTGCATCTGATGTGTGGATAGAGAAAAGGACTCAACTTAAAAACCTTACTTGGTTGCAAGAATGTTGCCCTAATGTTTTTATTTAAATACCAAAATGTGTTTTTGTGTGTTACAATACTAAAATACATTTTACCTCAACCGCTGTATAAACAAATTATATAAGAGTCTTAGAGTCCATCATCAATCAAACAGATCTAATATATTTAACAATTTAACTCACCATTCTTCGATTGTTTTTGTGTCAGTTGAAGCTCTTCAAACTACACATAACAAGCATAGCCTTCCCGGCCAGGTGAGAAATCCTGCTTTCGTTTTCAAAAGAGGAAAGTGACAAAGCCCGGCCTGTTTGAAAATCAGCAGCTTTAAAAGAGAAGTGAGGTAAATTAACGTCACCTCTTTGACAGCACAGAGCAGAGCTCCGATCGTTTCCAAAAATCCTGCTCGCTCCAAATTGTCTCTCAAACTCACTGAGGTACATAAGATGCCTCATAAATTGGGGAGAAACCTTGAATGATTTTTGTTCAAGTGAAAAATGTCACAAACAGAAATGGTAATTCTGCAGGCGAAAATAATATATGGCAGAGTGAGAGTGAGGGAAGATGCATCAATGATACCAGCCAACAGGTTTTTTTTTTGGGTTGTTTGTCATAACTTTAAACCTTAAAGAGCCCATTATATACGGCCTATATAACTGTAAACGGAAAACAATACTGAGTAACGTACAATGAGTGAAAATTGTATTTGCATTCCAACATAATATTCCTGCTAACAGTTTAAACACTGCAGTCTGGTGATTACAACTAAACGTTTCCCTAATGTTTCCATCAGGTAACAAAAACACTAAAAATATTATTTTTGTTATTGAAAAAATGTTATTGTTTTTTTTTAAATGTTTTAACCATTATTGCCTGGTTACATAAATGTTATTTAAACTTTTTGACAACTTTCGGTGACATTTCGAAACGGTTCCACTATCAACTTAAGAATAACAAAATGTTAAAAAGGTTCTAGTAACTACTACTAACAAGAATGGTTTTGCTAACTCGGAGAGAACTTTGAGAGAACTTTTACTGAACATTAGATAATGTTAGTTCCGAAAACATTCCCTATTAGCCGTGATGGTCTCTGCAACAAAATCTTGCAATCCTGCAATACCAGCAACCTCTGAGTTGGCAGTACGCCTGTTTTAAAAGTGCTTTAGTTACCATCAAAAAGCATGAGACCAACTCTTCCCATACAGCTAAAGATATATATAGCCTAAACATCCTGTATATACATACAGTATATGCATCCTTTGGGGGCTTGCATTGAGAATACAGCAGTCTAGCATCGCAAAGGCCAGTGTTAAAAGACCCTCTCCTGACAAGAGGTAACTAGGGAAACTCAACACCACCTGCTAGACATCACAATGGTCTTTAATGAAGCCCCTTTAATGAGCATCTCACAGAAGGAACATTCTGTAGGTTTTATATGATGGATGATACAGGAAATGGCTCGCTGTAACCTTGCTTCTTTGTCACCAACGAAACCCATTTTTTGCAAGCTGCGTCCTCACACGGTGTGAAAACTGTGGCTTTCTCTAATTTAAACCACAATTACAATCTCATGTCTCAGGCTCGGAGGCAAGTCACAGAATATGTTTATATTTGTGAACGTTTAATTAAGACAGTAAAGATACCTGCAGGCAAAATATAAAGCGTGTGTATCTTGTTTAAAAGTATCAGAGCAACAATAGTTATTAGCACAAATAACTAGTACGATGCACTAGGTAAAAGTAATTAGTAATTAGTGTTTTTCTTCAGCAGTTTGTAACCCGGTTTGATATTTAAAGCAGTAACTTGTGACCCGAGTGATTGCATGTTTATTCATGGAGGAAAACACAGCTGCCTGAGTTTCACATAAACAACACAGTCCTGCTCTCAGACCTACAGACAGCTGAGCTCAGATCTGACCGTCAAATGACAGATACTGTATTTACCACCAATCATAACACATGAGAGAAAATGTAGCATTTTCACATACATAGTGCTCATTCCAATAAAAAAGAAAAAAGAAACCTTTATCTACTTATAAAAAAAGATAAAAATCATCAACTATCTCTGCTAATAATTTTAGATTTCTGCTATAAAGTTAAAAAAGAACATTTAGGAATATTAGTTTCAAAGTATTAAATGTTAAATAATGTTAAAAACATGTACTAATTGAAAATGTAAAATGTACATTTTAATAGCTTTTAAAGAATGTTGAGAACGTTTAGAAAATGTTTCCTGTTAGCTGGGATGCTGCAAAAACAGCTTTAACGCCCCCTGCACCCACTTCCTGTTTAAACGGCACATGCACCAGCCCGGGAAAAACTGCCGCCGTCAGATGCATTTAAAGGAGCTTGAAGGAATCAGAACCGAGAAACAGAAATGCGACAGTCAACAACAAAAACTGTTTAATTCACCAGCCCTCACGCTGCTTTTCCATTTCCACAAACTGAATTACCAAACGGCTCTTTAAGAGTCTCATCTCCACACCAATACAGCGGCAGTAATTGATAGCAGTGCTGATTAAAGCCACTGTCACCGGTCTGTGAGACGGCTGAGTTCAGTGCAGTTACACCGACTGAACGGCCTCTCTCACACCGAGTCTCACGCCAGACGCTCAAACACACACTTCAGCGCTGATGGAACAACACAATTTAATTTAGCATCTATCTCCACCAAAGTCAACAATAAAAATCTACCCTATTTATTTTCTGATACACATGGCCAGCTAACAGGGAACGTTCTCACAACGATGGCTAACATTCAAAGTTTTCAGAAATGTTCTTTCATTAACATTAGTAGAACCTTTCTTCACAATGTTATTAATAGTAACAAAAATATACATCAATATAAACATATATCATAAACAATATGGCAACTTTTAAAATACACTATATGGAATCTATACAATCTATATAGATTCCATACAGTCTATATAAAATGAATGATGTTTACAATGGGATTCAGAGAAATGGTTTCTTTACAGTGGCCCTATAAACTTACTTAAGAAAAGCAATATAAATTAGGGCCTTTTAAGAATGTCTAAAAACATAATGAAACACCAAGAGCGGTTTCAGCACCGATCCTATTGATCAATTCACGAGCGGCTAGCTCCCTAATGTCACTGTGGAACAGCTTAATGATCCCAAAAATGACAAAAAAAAGTCATATTTCAATTTTTATTGATCTGTCTCTGAAGTTTGGTTATTCCCCAGGAATACAGGAAATTGCAGCTGCATCGAAGGCGGACGGCCAATGGTAGGTAATTTCTAAACGTGAAAGGACGGTAACATTTTCACTCATCAGTTCTCATCGCATTAGTTTCAGCAGAAAATGGCTTTCTGCTTTTCGATTTGGAGTTTAGGGCTTCATTGCAGGGCGTTGATTGTGTCTCTCTGCGGTGAGACAGTTAGAGAACAAATGGGCTGTCCATCTGCCAGCCTCTGCCCACGTGAGTTACACCATAATATATCCCTTATGTTTTCAACAGTTTCATCACTGCGTGAATAAGATGAATGGGCGTTGACCGAGGGATGGCCCGTATGGATGAAGCTATGGGTGCCGTGGCGCTATTGACTGCGCTTTCCAATCACCAGCCTGAGGCTCATCCGTCACAGTTTTTGATGTGGCGACGAGCAGAACCCGGGCGCCTCGCTCATACATCAAAACCCTCAGCCTGTTTCTGAAAACTAAAGGTCTGCTGAACAGGAACATTGAGTTGTCTAAGAAACACTGGCAAATTCTGTCGTACTCATTGAAATTCTGCGTTTAATGCGGCGTGTTATGCGTCTTGCAGGGTTGCCAGGCTGTGCGGGAAACAAAGTGGGTGACGTCATTTGCATTCAGAGCCATTCGCGCTGCTGTTGTGCATTACGAAGTAACAAAGGCAGCTCGCAAATTAAAAAACAAATACACTGTAGCCCAGAAACTAAATTCAAGAGTAGTTGCAGTTTCCATATAATCAATAGAATGCAAATGGTGTTTTAAAACCGCTGTCCCCCTCCATGCGTTACTGCGAGCGCAGGATTTATTGCACACCTGCGTCATTATGCAAGACTGCAGCCAGTGTGTTGCAAATTATTTTGTACGTCGGCTGGATTCTTAATGGAAGGCAGTAAATAAGTGAGTTTTTGAGGGGTGGACAATTTGGTAAAGAGGCTGTCAAAGACGAGCCCCGGGGAAGAATACTCCAAACGGCTTCACATAAACCCAGAAATTCTGCTCGAGTTGAATGTGTCATAAAAAATGGATAAAAGGCATAAGAATATTCTGATAGCTGAACTACTGCAGAAAAAACTTAAAACGTTTTTAGCAGATCAGGACAAGAATCTGTTCAGTCTCAGGCAAAAATGTTTTCATTTTCATAATCTTTACCTACTTTCTCTTAAAAATATATAAATATAAACTGTTATGAACTGTTGTACAAGGGGAGAGATAGATAGATAGATAGATAGATAGATAGATAGATAGATAGAGAGAGAGAGAGAGAGAGAGAGAGAGATAATTGTATTAGCTACATAACCCGGCCCCGACTGTAAAAGCAAAACTGCACACAAACAGGTACCACAACAAAAGTAATTGTCTTACATCTCAGAGGACACACAACACAGTCTCTGTTCCCTCTGGTTTGGTTACTGTGTTAGAGTGCCGTCACAGCCTGTAACATATGAACCTGCTGTATGCTAGTCAAACCATCGCTGAAGAGACAACATCACTCACAATAACAGAACAAACACAATCTCCTTTTGCCCTTTTATAGCTGCTGTTTGTGATCTGGTCTGCTTGAAGGTTTTATGACGCACTGTAATTTAAATTACGCTGCATATGTGGAAATGCAAGTACACACTGCGGATTGACGGCCATCTGCTGTTTGTGACTTTATCGTTTTCTTTCTCTGCGATTTGAGAGGTCAACATTCTCATCCGCAGTTAGCGGCGCGCCAGACGTTCGCTCTCCTTTCTCAAAACTGTCCCATGTCACCTCTGGGTTGTAAAACAAATTAAATCCCTGCTCACTCTTCTAATCTGTTTACTGCCATAGCGAGAAACCCAAATGGAATTCTTCGTACAAGTTATGTCTCGACAAATTTGACATTTGACACAGCTGGCGTTTCAATAGGCTGTACACCGGAGAGAAGACTGAGGCTCAGAGCAGGTGTAGATGCAGGAATCTGGGCTAATGCTACAGCCATAACAGAAACACAGCAAACAGACTCCCTGCTAAACCTGTAGAGTACATCGCTGCCATATGGTGACATGTTTCTCTTCAGAATAAAAACTGCAACGTTTTGTGTAAAAGATTGACACAGCTAACAGTTTTAGGTTGCAATAATGCTTACCTAACCTTCGAAGTAACAAAAACATTACAAATGTTCTAGGATGTTTAAAACAAAGTGTTAACATTACTGGTTGGTTATAAGAACATTACTTGGACCAATGTTTTTAAAATGTTCCTCTAACAACTTAAGAATAACGTTAACATTGACAATGTTTGTTTAATTTTGAAAACATTCACAATGGTAAATACAACAGTAACAGGGTTGATGCATAACACAATACAATTTTAAATGAATTGTTTCTGTTAAAAGCTTGCATTTTGTCTTTTTTCTCCATTATGTAAATATATACATACATATGGCCAAAAGGATAAAAAAAGCAACCAAATTTCCTACCATAACAAGAAGACATTTCAAAATGGAGTAAACAATGCCATCAAATCCTAAGTCATTTCTTAAAAAAAGACCGTTTAAAAAAAATCACTTGCCACTGGGACATATCGTGCACCAGAGAGGGTTAAAGATATATTGAAACAGACTTCTGTGTGGACTGCAATAATATTTTATGCCGAAAGAAAAAAAACTTGTCCGTTTTGAAATATGAAGAAGGTCAAACAGATTGTGTGGAAGTGGAGAGCGTTTTCTAAAATTATTATAATGTATGAACACAAGCATCGCTATCATCCATCATGTGTGGTCGTGTAACGCTAATTATCTCTAAGGTGTGTTTCAACTGATGAGTGATCAGCAATGTTTTCATGCAAGGAATTACTATTGTTCCCTTAAATGATGGTGCCATTCATCACAGCTTTCACATGCAGATACTCCGACTGAGGCCATTTATATTCCACATTTATTTTATTATCGCCCAGGACTGCAACACATTCTCACAAACTCCACAATTCCTACACAAACATTTGCGGAAGGGATTACATTGGAAAACAGGCAGCTGGATGTTTATGACAAGCTATCAGCCAGTGCGTTATTTTCAGTGGAGTTTATCATCTCTCAAAAGGATGCAGAGTCACACAGTGTATGACAGCGAAGCCGACGACGTGGGAAATACGATCTATCCGTCGCTCAGTAAATGTTTGCATTACTTTAGAAATTTCTCATTCACAGTATTAAAGCAAGTCTAACGTAGACGCGGTTTTCATCGTGGCGTTATTTATTTAGGCTGCAGTACAGAACTCTGGCCTCGGTTTCGACATCCGCGGGCGAAGCGTAATTTGGAAGTTGTGTTCTGCGCGGATGAGTCTGATGATTGAAGGTTTACTGGCTGTTTCCTGTGATCAGACGAGATAC
>JBAJNP010002312.1:24240-49590 GCA_036877545.1 Yasuhikotakia modesta
TGGTCTGATTTATTGTTCAATAAAGCCAAGACCAGTTTTGCTCAATTAGCTCTATTTATCTGCAGTAATGGTTTTTTACTGAGTCTGCCCTTCCTCCTGGTAGAGGCAGTGAAATATTCACACGGCATCCAAGCCTAACTTCATTTCATTCAATTTCTTCTGTAAATCAACAAGGAGAAAAATATTGGAGATTTGAGAATATACAAAACTATATATTATCCCTGTTATCTTTGATAGGAATGTAATGATATCATTCGCTGGTCTTGTTGCCCAGCCATTCGTCAGCTGTACATGTGTGTGTCAGCTGACGGTGTTATTTGTGTGCTGTGCGCTGTAGCAGAAGGGTTCATCATTATGAGGGATGGCCATCGGCTGGATTAATGAATCTGTGCGTTTACAACAAACATAAATGCCCCATAATCCACATTGTTTGTTTCTTCATCAGCAGTTTAAAGGTTTTAAATGGCTGTCAATCAATGCATGAATCAATAACAGATGGACAGTTCCTGCATCTTTAAGTAACATGATTAAATATGTTTTTATTGTAAACACACACATTAACTTCGGTGCAGCTGATCTCACTGATCACACATCTTCTTTAATTAAACAGCAACTTCTTTCACCACATACTGTGACCCCAAAAATATACAAATATTGTAATTAAACTTTAATGATTTTATTTTATTTGTTTTAAATGCTTTCATGAATGTTAAGTTTGTCTTACAATCTTAAGTAAACAGTCCTTTATAGGGTTCTACCCAGAGATGCCACAGCAGAACCACTTTTGGAACCTTTCAGTCAAAGGTTCCAAAAGTGGACCAAGAACCAAAGGATGGTTCTTTAAAGAAGGAGAGGAGAAATTAGCCACATTTAGTTTTAAAAGTTACCTGGTCAGTTTTTAGCATAAAATTAATTACCACTCCGGCAGCTACCCAGGCATCAATGCTACAGTAAATAAAATCTAATTTGGTGTTTTTGCTCGTTGATGCATCATTAATGACAACAACCGCAAAGCCCTTCCAAACGTTAATTTTAAGCTTTTGGTTTTAAGATATCACATTTTAAAGCAAAAAAACATGCGTTGCTAGGCTTCAGTAAGTAATGAAGACAGAAACTGCTAAAAAATCCAATTAATACACCGTCTGAGAAGCGTGATGTTTTCTTTCTGTTGCAGTTACTAGCCGCTACATGCAAAAAACAGAAATTAATTAAATGCATTTTTAGCATCTGTAGGTCAACACAACCAGACTCATATTTGCACAGTTCTCTGAGTTTCAGTCCAGAACGAGACGGCTGTTGACGTTACTGTATCTGGCGTCTCGCTATGTAACAGAAACCTCATTAAAATGTAGACATTGCTCCAGTTTAAGTTAGTTTCCAAACGCTAAAGAAGATGCATTCGCATTTGGGTAGCTGATGATTATAATTATGGTTTGAAAGATAGCAGTAATGAAATTCAGTTTGCATGCAAAAATGTGAGAGTGTGAAATATGAAGTTGTGAGTCACGCAGGTATAAAGATAAACCGCAAATAACAACTGCACCCTGTAAACCCATCACATCAGGTCTGCAGGTAAGAGTTTGATCAAAATAACAAACTGATACAATTTCAGGGTTTTGCAAACAGTTAAGTCAGTGTTTGACAGCAGCCTTTAGTTAATATACGGCGTCACTTAAAAGTCACAAACTGCTGTGATTTAAACAGTGATATTTCTCCACAACACAATACAACTGACATTCACAACAGGCGATGATAAAAAGTGAGAAGACTGCAAGGCCCACGCAGTCACCAACTTACACAGCTACTAAATTAACAAAACATCAAATCTTTCTCCTCTTTTCTTTGCTTCACATGAAAGAAAAATGGTGATGAATGAGACCTTCATCTAAAGTGAATAGCTGACGGCCCCTGAGACTCAGGGACCGATTCATTTGCTCGTTTCGTTTGCTCATGCTGCAAACTTGCAATATGTTGAGATTATTCTTTCAGATGTCCAGTAAGCATGTCGGAGGCTTTGAGGAAGACTCCGCCCACACTGACATTTTCCTCACATACTTGTGATCCCCTGCGTCACGCCAGCCAGCAGAAAACATTTTCAGAACGTTGGCTAATGAACTGAGTTATCAAAACGTTCTAGCAGTAACGTCAGAATAATGTTTTAATGTTATATATTGTATCAAAAAAGTTATTTTTAGGTTGTATAGTTTTGTTACCTAATGAAAACATTGAGGAAACATTCTTACAACATAAAAATGCTAGCTGGGTCTGTCTTAGTGATTGCTAAATGTTTCTGGGAAAAAAAATGACTTACCCTGCCTACAAAATGAATTTTAGAGTTTCTCAGGCATGTACAGTATATTGGTCTGTCACGTTTTGCTTTAATCATTTAAATGGGACTTATGGACCCCTCTGTATGTACAGAACATCCCTTATGACTCAAGCTACTGACAGCATCAACATGCTTTTCCACCAAGACCGACGGGAATGCGACCGCAGTCTTCTTTGCGGCACCATCTATTGTTTTGTCAGTCTGCCCACTCAGTAAAAAGCCGCATTATTGATATTTCCAAGCTCCCTTATCTGTATATGCTGAACGCATCATAACACTCTCTCCATCAGAACCACTGACCTCTTCTTCTCCTCCTTATTGTCTCATTTCCAGCGACTCCAGCGTGTTCTCAGAGGTTTTTCCCTGACAGAGCACATCCGTGTTCCTACGATACATAGATTTCCTCCGGGATGAAAGAGTATTAAGCACAATGTCTGTCTGATATGCTTGGTAAAACCATATTCTGAGGATATGGGGAATCTGTGATGCGTAGCTTTCAGACAGATGTATGAGTTTATAGATCTTTACTTACAATACGTCTCTGCACAAGCCGCGCCTGCAGTGAGCAATACTTCAGCGCGTTAGCGCTTGTCGTTTTCTGTCATCTTTTACCTTTAATGCATCCAGCACAAGACCAATATACCACAAATGCGAAAGCTGCATAAAACGCGCTTTTATATAAGCGCAGCAAGATCAGATGTTAATTTACCTTCAGGAATCAAGAGGAAAAAACAATGGCTGAAATCAGCAAAACCAGGCTGAAGAAACAAATGATACAATTTTAATGTCCAATCTGCACACAAACTGCATTAAACACATGCAAACAGAATGTTTTTTACAGAAACATTGTACAGAAATCCCTCAAATAAAATAAAGTATTACATGAGCGTGGAGCCATTCTGATGAACATTCAAGAAACTTGTTTTCGGAAGTGATTTCATAAGATGTCAACAAGGAATTGTGGAATTTCAACCCTGTATCAATATATAACAATTTGTTTTATGGCACACTTAGCAGTATATCAAGGTTACTGTAATGCAAAAACAGGCTTTTTTTAAGGTGTGAAAATTGAGTATGTGTTTAATTAACAATTTACTGTAATACGACTAATGGGTTAGAAGCAGCGACAGGCTCAGTGTATTGTGAAAGTGGTATTGAATTGGCTATGCAGCTTGTTAGTACAGCCTGAACGATTAATTAAAATCAGTTATATGTAAAAATGTTTAACAAAGCATTGTGAGGCCGTTTCTAAGTGAGTCAACCCTTATTTTGCCTTATACTTTTTTGGGATTTCAACAGAAATTATTAAAATTTCAGCAATCAACTCTGTACACATAATAACCCACATTTAATGAATGCACAGTATACAGTGTCTATAATATAAAATGTCAATAAAATTTGCCTCGAATGGAAAAATAAAAATACAAAGTTCATACCCTGACGTAAAACTCGCTTGGCTACAAGACAACACAGAGGAAGAAACCAGAAACGTGTGTAAATAGAAATGTTGTTCTCGTGTCCAATCAGGATTACAAACAAAGTTTGCATTCACAAACAAACAAACAAACAAACAAAGAAAGTTTAGGCAGCTTCGAAGTAACCAACGATTTGCGAAGATACAGAAACACTCCACAGAAGTTTACACAACTGACATGGTTGATCAGTTACAATATGGCAGAAAGAAAACTAAGCTCCGTGAAACGGTGTGTGAGTATGACTGAGAGAGTTTGACAATAACGCATTAATTGCAGAGTTGTCCTTCAGGTTCCATTACGCCAACGCTTGGCCGTCTCTCCTCCACCTACTCCCTCCTGACTGACCTTTTGTGAGAGCTTGTCCGAGAGATAATTTGTCTGTGGTCCATTACGCCGTGCTCTGATTGTTTCCCTTGATTTCCATGGAGACCCTCTCCTTGCGTCCGGAGTATTCGCCAATGAAGGAGCCGTCCTCATTAAAGTGCGCATCCTCCTCACCATAGTCCACCATGCTGTCTCCGCTGTCTGCTTTCAAGTCTCCATTGAGGGAATGCTGGCTGCCTTTTAGTGGTTTCTCGTCGTTGTCGCTGTGTGAGACAGGGAGACACCGAACGTCAGGACCGACTCACACACGTCTCCATCATTCATCGTTTTGGCCTAATCCAGTGTCACAACTTTCTAAAGCAGCTATTAGACGTTACATTCGTATATGTTTACATTTCTGCTCTGAATTCAAACAACCTAAGGGGTTTTATTACATTTATAAACTAAGTTCCTGTTTACCCCAAATCCTGTCATTATTTACTTGCCATCATGTCATTTTGAGGAAGGTTTTCAAGCCATTTCTTTCATTCAAGCATTCTTTTTCATGTAAAGATGCTAACATGATGTTTACTGTTGCGTTGTAAAGAATAACATTAACTGTATTTAGGATTGCAATGACATGAGGGTCAGTAAATAAATACAGAATTATTCTAATAACATTTCAAGGTTTTGTGCAAAGGTCTTCGGCACATTCATTAAATGCTTCGTCCAAATAAAGTTTTAATAAAATAAATGTATACTTTGTAACAGTGTGTCAATATAAAAGCAATGTTGATCCAAACATTTTTATTATTAACTGTTAAAATCAAGTGGGATTTTGCAGACAAAAGATGTTTAGGCCCAAACAAAGATCTGAGACAGACCAAACCATAAGAACTGCAACATCTCTCCAACATGTGTTTTGTGAAGAATGTGCCCAAGACTTTTGTACAACACTGAACAACTATGTAGGGAGAACGATGACATTTCAAGTCGCACAGCAACGCAGAAAATCTGTAACCCAAAAACATCCCATCAGCAACTCGGTCCCGTTTCAAAGCCAGTGTGTGTCTGCAGAACCCAGAACCCAACAGAAGCGGCACAGCAGCTAATTTATCATTCATCAATGCTTGTGCTCTGTAACACCAAGTGCCTCAAAATAAGGTGACTGTCACATGTACCCTTTTAAGGCATGATCTCTACTACAGCTGTCACTGAACAATTGTACAATCTCAACCTGTATTTGACTAAATCTCGAGTCTGGCATCACCGTTTAATTTATCACAGCCACTTCTAGCTATCATGTCCGATTTTCAATTTTGTAATTCTCACTATAAATACTTTTCTCAAAGATTGTTACGAGTCACTGAGAGATTAATGGAACAGCAAAGATATCTCTGCCCTAGAGATAAGTGGCTTTTAATTAAACCAGATTGTTTTCCTCCCTCTGAGATTATTGGACAGTCTTTTGTTGCTTCCATCAAAACAAAGATGTTTTCATTTCAGCAGCCGAGCGGTTGTTGGTTTTGTGCTACACATGTAGCATGAACATCTAAGCTAGTCAACAAAGCACCACGTGAACAAGAACACATCAACAGCATTGATGTGTAAACAACATTCTTCTGTTGTTATTGTTTGTCACATACTGTAAATGTGGTGAATACTTTAGCTCTCCGTGCATCCAGAGCTCGGACGGGTTTGCTGCTTGCTTTCAACCCAGAAACAAAAACAGATGCACAAATTAAGGAAATAACAGCAGAGGTTTCTGTTATTGTGAGCCGTGAGGAATAATTCTGGTGGTGAAGTACCTGTATTCACAAAACGTGTCGTCGTTTATGCCCTGAGACTCCAGGTCTGGGTGGAGATCCTCTTTTTCTTTCACTAAACAAAAACACGAGAACTTTGTCAATTTCATAAGACAAACTAATGATTTAGTCTTTTAAGTAAAACAAAGAAATAAAATAAACCAATTATTAAAAAGGATTCAAGAGAGTTTATTATCTAGCCTCCTAAAAATTGTGCCTCACGATTCCATACAAGAACCATTTTCAGCTGAATGGCTCCGTAAAGAACCTTCAACATCACTAGAACCTTTATGTTCCACAAAAGGTCCTTTGTAGCACATAAAGTTTCTTTAGGCTACTCAAAGTAAAAAAATTGGTTCTTTTAAAAGCCGTTGACTAAATGTTTCTTTGGGGAACCAAAAATGAGTTCCTCTATGGCATCGCTCTGAAGAACCTTTTAAGAACCTTTATTTTTAGGAGCCCATAACACCAAGAGGATGCATTTATGACCTGCTTTAAAGGAACAATATTTCACACAAAATCTGAGCAGGCGTTTCATCATCACAAACGTTTGTATGTTCACAGTCACGTTCACAGAGCTTTAATATACAGTTTCTTATTTTAATTAAAAGTTTAATTTATCACAATCAATAAAAAAAAAACAGCATGTAAATCCTGCTCATATTAACACATGTAAATGAATACGTTTGGCTCATGCTGTTTAACACACTAATTACAAAAACGTTCACAGTTCTTAAGGGAAGTGGCGTTTTACAAACGGTGCGCGCGTTAAAAATACAACAATGTTATTGGCAAGATCTCTGAATCAAACCCAATTTGCAGACCCCAAAGAAAAGTGCAAAACGTTCTAAATATAAATGCATTAACGCCTCTCATGTGCTACTGTGACGATCAAGGTGTGATTTTGATATTCAAATGTTTTTCTCGTTCTTGCATAAAACCACCTTCACATTATTATACCTTTCTGCAAAAAAAGTCTCCATTAGTCGAGACATTTGCTGTAGGTTCTTATGGCTTAATTGCGACACTCGGCTGACATTCACAAACGGAACACTTTGTAGATTCGGGGGAACGTTGTGAGGCGTGAGGCGTTTGAGAGATTACCAGAGTATTTCCCCCCTTTATTGCGGTTGATGAAGCAGGCCACCAGAACCGTGAGGGTCAGCAGAGCTATAGCACACATCAGTCCGATGAACCAACCCTGGTTTGAGATTCCTCCATGAATACTGGCCAGACCTGCGAGACACAAAACAAACCTTTTGTTTGACACTCGCTTCATTGAATGTTTACGTCCACTGAGAACACGTGACACTAAATGAGACACATCAGGGCAATTGAATGGGAATGTGCGGATATTAATAATAAACCGGCAGACGCTCGTCTAATTAATCACACGCGGGGCTGATAAAACATAATTCCTTATATCAAGTCCTCAAACACATGCTCTTGAATGGACATGGAACACAGCACGCATGATAATTGTATTATGGGATGTCGCTTGTGCTCTTAATGAGATGGGGGGGCTAATTCTTCGTCTTTGTTATCTTGGAGACTTCTTCTCCTCACCTTTAGCCCTGGTCCTGATAACGTCTTCAAAAATACTAGAATTATCAATCCAGTTTTTAGTCATTAGACGCACTGTGTATTCAGTCCCAGGTTCGAGCCCTTCAATGATGTGGAAAGTCTGAGACGAGTTTAGCACCTCGGATATCTTCCAGTTACCTTCACCTACAGAACGTACATAGTGGGTGGTGTTAGTACGCTACGCTACGAGAGCCGCTGCCTATATTTTCATAGAATCCATTATATATATAGGGGCCAAACAGTAAATGAGTAAAATTATATAAACACCTAAAATTTAGTGGTAAACATGAATAAAAACATGATTTATATATACTTATATAAAAATAACTTGTATAAAAAGTTAAATATTCTTAAAATGTAAGGCTATGTTCAGAATAAAGTACTAGTGTACTGCAGCATTGTACAGGGTCTGCTTTATACAAATGTAACGTAAAACCAAGATGGAAATACAACCATTTAAAACAAAAACATCTATATACTGCAGAATCAGTACTATGCAAAGTACGCTAGCATGCTATTCTGAACATAGCATAAAAGCCAAGCTAAAAGTTACACATCGCTGAAGGCAATTTGAATGTACGATAAATCTTCAACTTAGCAAACTGAACAAATGCCACTACAAAGAACTGTCAACAAGACAAGAGAGTAAGAGGGGCTTACGCTTGTTTATAAACGCAACATATAACTCTGAATCCATGCGCTCTGTGTGTGGAATCCAACTGATATTTGCGAAGTTGTGACTAACGGACGTGCTAATGTTCAACACAGCTGAGAGAGAGAGAAATGACAGAAGAGGGTTAGTCAATGACACAAGGAAATGTTAGACTGGTTTTCTTTGGTGGAGAGATTTTCTTTTTCTCAATTACAAAACAAAGCGAAGCATAATTGCATAACCCTGTCAATTTAATACACATGCATTGTGTGGCCCCACCCCCCGGAACATCTCATTGGTCAAAAACCTTTAATGCATAACACACAAATGTTTTAAATGCATGTGATTCAACTACACTCACCAGACAAACATTTCTATACCACCTGCTATAAACTTGAGTCGTTTACAGAAGGAAATTCACATGTAACAGACAAATTATGGATCTTGGAAGCAGAGGTTTAGTTTTCACTTACAATCTGAATCAAGTCTCCTGTAATTAATGACAAATTAACAGCCTGAGATAATGATGTGCTCTTTATAGCAGATGAAGAACGAGAGAAATAACGGATGTTTTGCTCAGGTGAGCCGAGTCTCTGCAGCTCGTCAAGTTTTATTCAAGAAAGCAAAAGTTTGCTGAAGACAATTGCTACCCCTCCATCTCATCATTCTACCAGAGGTGTATCAATCACAGATAACTCGTGTTTTCATCACCTTCAGGTGTAGCAATTAGGCGGACTGTTGTGTGCTGTCAAAACTGATTACCGCACATCTCAATCACTCACACCTCCCCCTCCGGGCACAACATGCAAATGGAACACATTTATTCTTAGAACCCTTCTTTCAGGAATACATCTGTACCAAAGGACATCCGCAGCTTCCCTGCCCATCGCCGCATCCAAACACGGCGTTTCCATCCACCCTGTTATTGTGGAAATTGCGTTAATCATCTGTGTGGTGCGACACTTTTGCTTGATGCTATAAATACTGAGCGAGGGGAGCGGAAACTTTGGCATCCTGGCTTTGACGCCACGGAAGGAGGGAGGACATTTTCGCACCGTGCGTCCTGAAGGACCAGGCTTGATAGTTGGAGTCACGTTTGTTGGGAAACTTAAACTAACCTACGCCCCAATGCAGCACACCTCCAGCGATGCACTGCACAACATCCTATTACCTCGATAAGCTCCAACAAATCAGTCGGACACACTGGAACAATTATAGATCACTGCTGGACTGAAACACATTTAACCTGTAACAATGTACTGGTGGTCTGCATTTTAACTAAACACAACATTCGTTATTTGTTAAACTGCTATAGAAATGCCTCAGTGTTCTCATTTGTTTCTCGTAGAAGGACACTTGCTTTTGTTTTAAATACCTATGGAAGAAAGGGTTGCATTAGCCGCAGGGGAAACGGTGGTTTTTCTTGAAGGTAATTGAGAGCCAGATTTTCCTGGAAAGAAAGAGTACATTTTGAACACTTCGCTAGTTCTGAAACAGATACGTTACCAAGGACAGATTCACGGCTAGTGCTAAAAATGATTACTGAACACTAAATGAAACACAAATATGTTAGTTGGCTATAGCACACAAATTACTGAACTACATCACAAAAATAGAACAAATCAATCGTTCTACACTAATAGAAAATATTAGAAAACTTTAATCGTGAGATTTAGCTAATTTAGCATCTGTCAATGTTAGGTCTAGGCTGTTAGCTAGGTTAGTACTACTGCCCACTAGCTTAGCGTTTCCGAACACTGTGCTACGATTGGCTCACACAACAAAACCAAAAATAAACATTACACTGCTTTATGAAAAAGACTCGCATGCATTTAGATAAGAAGCAGTACCACAGTACTACAAACTACCGTTTTGAACTCTAGGCTACAGTAAAACTGCTAGCAATCTCTAGAGCTAAAGAGAACAGAAGACTTCATACTGTTGAAAGAGGCCACATCTGTGGAAGCTGGTAAAACAAAAGCAATAAAGCGGTGAAACAGACACATCACAAGGACAACAGGAACTGAAATCAGGACAACTTTAGTACAGACACGTTTCAAGTGCAGCTTGTCGCCAAAGCGTCACACATAGCATGAGCGCAAAAGCGGGAGGCATGAGAACTCCTACACGTTTATAAATATGAGGTCATATTTTTATATGGAAAGATGTGATGTCACACGTAATGCACGACAGCATCGCAGCAGGGTTTGGCACATGCACTAGATAAATCATTTTACAGCATTCTGCAGAAAATTAACACTTAATTAACGCATGTTTTGCCTTTTTATACAAAGCTTTTGGTGGTACGGTGATGCTGTGAACTGGCAGTACCATAGTATATTCATACATACATAAGTACTATAGAATGTGTATAGTGTTTTACTGAAAACCACAGCTTGTATCTTTTACTCTCAACACAACAACTGTCAAGTCTTCAGCTAAAAACGTTTATATTACCAAAGGGTTGTCAAGGAATACAGCTTAAATAATAAATGCAATAAATGCAATATACAAATAGTTATTCTATAGCATGAATATACATACTGTATATTCACCAGTTTCACTCCAACTTTACACATTTACGCTACAAACTGAGAGAAATGGGTTTGCCTGAACTTTAATGGTCATGATATCAGGGTTTAAATCAGAACAGTCATTTATTTCGCTGACTGTCTTCTGTGGGCTCTATAGAACATCTCAGAACTCTCGTCTTGATCGAACGTCTTCTGAAATTCACTTTCTTGCGCGAATCTCCAGCCAGACGGAAATAAGCAGCAATTTATCAACAATCTGCTAACAGGCGATGATAAGCAAAACTCTGTGAACCATTAATCAAGATGAATATGCTGTAAATTCACACTTGTGTTGTTTTCCTTTGATAATTTCTTTGATGGCGGTTACAACATTACGGCTGTAACAATAACAATCCTTTTTCATCCCCAAAGACAACGTATTATTTTTCCTTCTTTCTCAAGGCAAGATTTCACCCCCAAATCAATAAATGTCGGGTCTTCTGAGACGGTGATGAATGTAATTCACTCACGTTCTGTTATGATATTATTCGGTGGTAAGGAAATTGTTAGATGGGCTTATGTTGCCCATAACAACAGTAATTTGGTCATCCATGTCAATGTGCCAGATCCCCTTACGAAACGTAACCCTGGTTTTACAACAGTTAAAACCTAGTAACCATGGTTTTTAGCCCATTTTTCCATTTATATAACCAGTTGACATACTCACTCGCTTCAGGTACGGTTGTGCACTCTTCACTGACTGCCGGACCGCAGCCCATCCGACTGCAACACCTCAGGTAGAACTTGTATCTGCTCAGAGGTTCCAAGGCTTGGAGCTGCAACTTATTGCTGTCAGCTGAGATGTTCAGGGACATCAACGGACCAACTTCCTCCGTGTCGTTTACTAAACAGGAAAAGGAAACAAAGCTCACCATCAGACGCAGGAAATCAATGATATGTTTAAGTGATAAGAGTCTGAATACAGTATAAATGATGCATGCATGAAGATCAACCAATCAGCATCCAGGTATGAAACTGCATGTGTAAGCCTAAATAACTGAATTCAACATAATAAGCTGATCATGAAGACATGGTGTATAGCACATGCATTGTGTTTACTGCGTTGTGCTCAGTGATGTGTTATTATGTGTTACGCTCGGTCTCAGCTGAACTAGTAACAGGAAGGTCACAGAATGGAAATGTCAGATACGATTCATCACCCAGAGGTCAAATTTAAATTCTCACTGGCACTCACAGACACTGACAGCCTGCACAAAGGGTCTCAAAATACTGGTGAAATCTCGCTATGTTTTTATAACAATTTAACCAGCTTACAAATACAACTAATATGCTTTTATATAACACAATCCTTGATGGTTAAAATGTAAAATATAAACATGTTGAATCTGTGGAGCTGCGTGCTGTCCAGACAGTAAAAAAGCAGGGAAAACATGGAGTTCCAGGTTTGAGTTATGCCTCTTGCTCACTCTTAATTTCTTATGTACGCTATAACAATGAATGGAAATGATTGAAGGAAGTCAACGAAACGTGTACTTATGTAAATATTAACAAACGAAATTAAAACAATGGCATGAAACATTCAAGTATTTCTCAATTAAGTGAAGATTGCTTCAAATTGTCAAGTAATTATCTTTCAACAGTCAGCAATGAAGAACATAGAAATTAATTTGTGCTTTGAGTGGTTTCCCGCTTTATTTTGGCAGTATTGTTGTTTGATTAACATTAATAAACATACCGTAATAACAGCAGCAGCATGCATTAGTCTGAATTTACATTACAGGGTCTAATGCACAGATCAGATACACAGATCTGATTTTCTTATCCTGCCTGTTTACACTCACTCTACAAACCATGTTTACATTCATTTCTCACCAGGCAGACATTTGCAGAGCGCACACACACACACACACACGCACACACACACACGCACATCACTGATCTATTAAATCACATTGCTTTACTCTTAGTGGCACAGGTTCGAGTCTGCCCTGCAAAAATGACCAATCCCATCGCTCCTTTTCTATCCCACAAGTTCCCTCAACCAAAAAAACAGAACATTTCTGAACTCTCAACAAGTAATTTCCAATATGCGAAGCGCTAACGGTACAATTTCAGCGTGGCTAGATCTGGCTGTGAGCCATATGTGTGATGGCCCTTTAATCCCAAATGCTATTTTCCGTTCGAGGAGGACAGCTGTGCGCTCTCTCTCCGGCATTATACAAAACACTTTTTTTGAGGGGACTTCAAGCTCACTTCAAAGGGAGCACAATAGTTCCAGTCAGCTCTCCTGATGAACACATCCCTTCTCTTATACGCAACTGACACTTGGTCTCAACGATCAGCTGCAGCATCAGACATAATTAGAGACGTCCCAGACTGTACGCATCATCATCAGTGCCATCACTACTGGCCGGGTCGGGTTGTGTGTTGTGCACTGCTAATACTCGGGTTAGTGTTCTACAGAGGGACCATGCATGTACGACAACGCGGAGGCGTCACGTCGCACAGGAGGCGTTTTTCAAAGTTTTATCCTGAAGACAAAATGTCATTTTTACTATATAAATCAGCTATAAAGCTGAGTGGGAGGACAACTTAATTAACATCTTATGTATATTAATTATGTGGTCTGACGTTCAGTCTGGAGTCTCTGTCAGGACATTGGTGGGCTTTTCTTAACTATTGAACGTTTGTTCATCGCAGGACCTGCACTACTGCCCAACCGCTGGATCTTGAAGTTGCAATTTAACATGCAAAGCTGCTTTCGTTTGCTGATAACCAAAAAATATTCAAAGCAAAGTGATTACTTTAAGTAAGCGGGGAAATTGAGTAGCCCACCTTGTTGACCGCTGGATTGGCCAATGGTGTGAGTCCGGGGTAAAACTGAGTTTGTTGAAACAATGGGGAGAACAAAATGGACGGGAATGACAAATGTAAAACCTGTTAGAAAACCGTCCACATTCACAAAATTCAATTTGATGTTTCTAGCGATGCAGAATCACATTACACATCTCAAAAACAATGTTAAACTTTGAACAGCAACCTTAATACGTATATGAATTTTGTAAAAGATTTGATCCAACATGTTTCATTACGTTAGCACGGTGAGCACCGTTAACCTTCCGTGTTTATGTAATCAGTTCTGCGACTCGCTGTAAATCCTAATTATAACCAAAGTACACTCTCATCTCGTACAGAAAATGATTTCTTAATTCGCCAGTGCGTCTTTAATTTCGTATAATAGGACGTATAATAAAAACAAGCAAATTAAGTGAGGCAACTTAAACAACTCATGGTAATTGTTTTCCATAAATCATTTAGTAAATACAGTATTCAAATGCATTTCACAGAGTTCTTGTGCAGTTAGTCACAACACAACAGTCTCTGATGAACGCAGGACCACAGCCACTCTCACAAAGAAGGTGGCACAACAATATCTCCTAGTGGCGAGTTTTGTGCATCACTTGACGTAATGAGAGCACCATTAAAGAACACTGCTGTTCTCTGACATCCAAATTTACGTCTGCAACGAGAAACATCGTGTCATAAAATGTTCCCGTCTGTAGCCTGGCCTATGGCTCTAAACGACTGACTGAAATCACGATTCAGTGCGCTTGCATTGTGCGTTCTTAATGTAGGAACGCAATATAATGCCTAGTAATGTCCCAGTGCCACGGGCTACGTCATAAACGAGAAACAGGATAGCTGTTTACTCGTAGCCCTCACAGCATGCTTCAGACTTTTATGGCGAGGGTTATAAACAAAATGGAAATGTGATGTTCACATACTTAGCTGATATTGCAGGACGTAGCCAATTAGAACTCCGTTAGCATCCACAGGAGGCGACCAGGTCAAGGTGACCTTGTGTTTTTGGATGTTTGTAACTCTGAAAGCAGCCACTGGACCGGGAACTGAAGGTGAGGACGAGAGAGAGTTAAGAATGTTTCACCAGCGCTTCCAATAAGTACAAAACATTAATAATATTACCTTAAAAGTTCTAGCAATATTCAAAACACCCAGTTTTATACAATGTATTAACGCTAATGCTAGGTTTTAGAAATGTTTTAGTAACTTTTAGTAAGAACTTTTTTTGATAACTTTGAGAAAACACTAGCCAACGTTTTGAGAATGTTCTCCCATAAGCTGGGTTTATGTGTACGTGTATAAAGAGGAAGTGACATTCTTCGTCTAGGTAAAATCTGACTGGACAAGATGTGTACTGCACTATTCACTAATGCATGACTATTTAGGGGCATTTAGATGCAAAGCTAGCAGAAATGGTCTAACCCATAAAACTCTCATATTAAAGTGCACTAGTATCATCTCATGCATTAGTCACAAAAGCAAGTCCGTTTATTTTTAGCTGAAAAGTTCACGGGTTTATCTCCTCCCTCACCTCCCTCAGGTGTTTTGAAACCGACCGGGTGACTTCCAGGTCCGTTTCCTCGGCTGTTAAAGGCCATGACGATGAGGCGGTATTCAGAAAATGGCCTCAGACCTGTTACCACCGCATGGTTCCTCTCTCCAGAAAATGTCAGGGTATGGTTGTCGCCGTGGGTTTTCTTTGAGTCCAGAAGACTGCGCTGCCTGGACCAGTTCACCTGCGACACACGTGGGTTTGTGAGACACGGCTGAGAAATATGATGGGAAAGAAACCACAGAGCAACAACGTCTCTGTCTTTCCTGAGGTAATTATGATCTAAAGCACATGTGGAATGCTCTGATGGCTCACAGGGAGACAAGGGGAGGTCCAAAGTCAAGAGGGGTCACTGGTCTGTAAACTGTGGCTGAACAGCAAAACGTTAGTGAGGAATTACCTTATAGCCCCTCAGATGTCCATGCAGCTTGTCCTTGTGAACATGTGCCCATCTGACCTTCACCACTGAGCTGTTAACAACCTCCACGGCTACGTCTTCTGGTGCTGCTGATGGAACTACGGAAAAACACGCAAACGGGAAACAGGATATTACAAACATCTCTACTGTATATGCGGCTATATTCAAATGACACTTTTCCTACATCAGAATAATGCCTGTGAATTAGATTCAGCTGTAGCCAGAGTGTAAGGAAGAATAAATGTGATTTTATGTGTAGTTGTGCAAAAAAACTGTGCTGGGGTAAATGTTGTTTATTTGGAGCTATGGACTGCGGTTTTGTTTTCACGTTTCCCAACTGCATTTTGTTCACTTCCGCAAATTGCCTACACAAATGTTATTTACTCTACAGAAACTAAGTGATCTATATAAACAAAACAGCACGTTCACAAACTCACAGACAGTTTACACAAACACTCGCTACAGGAAGACGGTTGATTATGGGGAATAAATCTTGGCAAACACAATGAGGCGGCTTTGAAAGCTACACAATTCATCCACACCAACCAGCTAAACTACTCATTAGTGTAATTTCTTTAAATATATAACTTTCCAATTATTGCAATGTAGAATTTAAGATGTTATTCAGGTTGATAGCATAACACTTGAACAAGTTAGTTTACATTACAAAACAGAATTTGTGTAAATTAGAGGTGATGCAATATACTGATGTAATATTAATAACCATGATTATAGAGACTGTGCTAATACTAAACATATGATAACATTGTAAATAATGCAGCACCAGCCACAATTGTTACAAAGTCTCTCCCTACACTCAAATCTAAAACCTCATTTCATTGACCACAAAAACTATTAAACTAAATTTAACATGACTTGCAAATAGCATTTCTTCTTCTTTTAAACAGACATTGCAATAATACAGTTACCCAGAATTCTTTTGGCCATAATAACCACGCAGTGTAAATCTGATATCGTGACAGCCTAAATAAACAGCATAAAAAATCCTGTTACTGTAAAAGCAACTATTTTTAACAGCTCAACTAGCTGACAAAGTGCAGTTAAGCTAGCTAAGCATCGTTACTTTACAGTGAGTTACATCCAAACACCGACAAAGATGTACTAGGATAAGAGAAGAATGAGAGAGAGAACGAACTCAACTAAGCACACTGAGTCACAGTGACCTGAGATAACATCAGGCGGGCAACACCAAACGAAAACCGAAGGCATGAGAATAATTAGAGTCGAAACGTAAATAGCTCACAGCCATGATAACATTTCATTTGTCAGTCCACGGTTGACTACAAAGACCGCGAGTAAGGAAACCGTTGCCCCTCGTGCAATTTAATATCCTCAATAAGGCAAAACAAATCGCCGTATCAGTACAACCACTCGGATATTGTGTAAAGCCAAGACGCTATTTCATCTGCCGGCTCCGGCCTGTAAGTTTGTTGATATTCACGTCACACGTGTAGCGCACTTTCAGCAAAAGTGGGCGGGTTCCTGTTTATAGGGCATTGCTTATTTGCAATGGAACAAGACCCTTAAAGAAGGAGAAAAGGTTAAAAAAAGATGCGTCTTCACCTGCTTTGTATGCTCTCAAAGGTAAACACGCACAACACTTTGACAGTGAGTGAAAGTCAATAGCATTGCTTCATTTGAATGCATGCGCTTATCTGTGCCGCGCACACACAATGCAGCTTGTTTCCACTTACAATCTTCGCCCGAGTACGCAGTTATTATTTTGGGGTCCGGGGCCCAGCCGGCGTGGTTCCTGGCCTGAATCTTGATCTCGTAAAGGATGAACGTCGGGGTGTTTTTGACCACAAACGAGTGTCTCTTCACGACGTGTTCGGACCAGTCTTCAGAACCCAGGATTCTGTGGCTTACTTTGTACTCCAGACCCGGTCCGTTGTGTTCAATGGGTAACAATGGCTGTGATATGAGAAGAAAAGAGCTCAGTTAACCATCAAGGGCAGTCAACAAATGTTTATACACACACACACACACATATATATATATATATATTAAATGTACATACACACGCACACACACATATACAGTATATTGTATACACACATATGTATATATAGATCTGTGTTGTTGTTGTGTGTGTGTTTAATATATATATTCCTTTGCAGAATATAACAGAATTTAGAGCACTTTTATTTGTGCTGCTTTGAACTTTAATTCTCTTCACTGTTTGTGAATTAATCAGAGTTATGTCATACACTCACATCTTCTCGCCATCTCAGTTCTGCACTAAAAATCAATGCACACGCAGATGGACCGAAACACCATCCATTCATCTGACTGAGTTTTAGCAGAACTCCAGCTTTGTCTCAGACACAGAATCTGTACAGAATGTTCCCCTGTCTGTGTGTGGGAGCAACAGTTCGTGGCTTACAGGAACACTGGCGCTCGCTAGCTGTACAGCTAGGGAGAGATCTTCTGCGTTACAGGCTGATAAACCCGCTTCATTGTCAGCGTTCGGTCATGATGTTAAGTAACAACTGACTTTTATTAACACAGCTCTGAGCTACAACAGCTAAATTCCCTCATTTAACGGGCAGTCAGCAAAAACCTGAATCCAACGCAATTATGTTAGTGTCCATATTTAACAATAACTCTCCTCATAATTCCAGAAGCGTAGGTCCATTGTCACGTAAAGAAGGTTTAGTAATGGGCTGAAGACCTTTGTGTGAAAATCTGAATTTATATATCTAGTTCCGTTTACTTTTTAATCAAAGCCTCACTCTGCGTCTCTTTTGATGGAAACCTGTGTCCAGAGAGATCAATTTCAGCAGAGCTTTGTACTGTTTCCAACAGCCGCTGACAGCGATAACGTTGTTTTGCTATGCAAAACTCCTATCTTGGGAAATACGCTTATCGATAATTGGAACCTAAAAACTGACACTGTTAGTTTGCACTTTCCCTCTGAGAAATAAATGAAATTCAGTATTTGAGAGCCCTCTTTATCTCTTCCAGTTCTTTGAATGTTAGATATCGCTGAAGACTATTGGAATTGAACGTTTAGCGTCGTACCTCCCAGTTGATATCCATTTCATGTGGCAAATGACCTTCGATCTTGATATTTTCGGGGTTCTTGTCAGGTGCTTTGGAAAGAGCAGAAATATGGATTTTGTTGGAGGTGAAATTGTTAGTGGAAAAGAGAAAAGAAAAATGGCCTGTGAAATATGCACTTTATAGACTAGAGCTTAAACGAGAGGGAAAATCAATTATCTCACAAGTTTGAATGTTTTAAAGTTCAGGAGGCGGTGAGGTGCGCTTCGCTGCTTGCTGTGGGGGAAAAATGGTTAGCATAAATGACGCTAGCAGAAGTTACAGACCTGACGCTGGAGTTTTGTATCTCTCTGTGGCCTGGCTTGCCCGACCTCTTCCGACCTCATTGACGGCGGAGATTCGGAAGCTGTAGTCTAAGTGTCCATGAAGCTTCAGTAGAGCAGAATGATGGTTTCCTGGAACCCTCATCAGCTCCTTCCAGCTGCCGGGTTCCCACTGATCCTCCTCAAACTCTATAACGAACTCTGTGCCCAATTATAAGTATTATCAAGCAATTAGGGTCGTATTTTAAGAGTTAATGCGGTTCACAATAAACCTGTTTTATCAAATTATCTCAATTATTATAGCGCAGTAATTATCGTAAAATCAGTGAAGCTATAATGCGCTACGTCTCACAATTAACCACTGATTATTTTTTATGAGCAATTACAATAAGAATCTGCATGCAGTCATTGGTCACTTTGGATCGTTCCACACATCTGCTGCTCTTCTTAAAGCTGCAATCTGTATCTTTCTTCCATTTTACTGGCATGACAATCAAAACATCATTTCCCAGTAAATAGGACCCTACAACTAGAATTAGGGTGAGATGAGACAGTTTTGAACACTGGTGTGTCACGTTCTTCCTCAATAACTGATGTACCTGTGGTAGAGCTGTTGTGATCGTCTCCTGGAATCCAATCCAGTTTCACATTTCTTCCAGTGTGTTCAGACAGCCTTACACCTTCTGGTGGATCAGGAACATCTAAGAAACGTTACATTAAAGTACTGTAAGAAACAACAAAGCAACTTATAAATGCATCACACTCCAGAGCCTTCTAGTTTAAAAGCTTATTTTTCAAAACTCTTATTTAATATTGTGCTTTTGCCATTTTTGAAAAACAGACACAAGCCTCCAAACATTTCATTGTGTGATGTCTCTAATTTCAGCTGTTGTCGAATCTGGTCTGCGTCATGTTCTGAACACATTTCCTGTCCTCCCTTAAATTTCCTGAACCGTCCAGAACCCATAACTCACCCACAACTGAAAGTTGCGCTACAGCTGCGTCCTGATCTGCTGGAGTTCTGGCCACACAGACGTACAAGCCCTGATCTCCAAAGCTTACGTTGATGATCTCCAGCACTCCTGCATCCAGCACGTATCTACGGGCAACAGTAAAGATCTTGATTAGACACGCCTCCCACGCTCTGACATTTACGGCCGTATCCGTCCGAATCTCACCGCGGGTTCTCGCTGCTGTTGAGGGCCACACCATCTTTCTCCCACAGAATCTCAAAATCGCCACTGAAGGACGGATCAAACTCCGCCTGGCACGAAAACTGGACGTTGGTTCCAATCAAAACCCGCAAATCTTGTGGAGGGTCCACAATTCTGGTGGGATCTGAGAAAGAGCAAACAAATCTCCAAATTGGGCCAATAATAGAACCACATCGATTCATTTACAAGCAAACATCATGACTGAATTTTAAATTCCTAAGACAACTTTTCAGACTCAAGACACGCAAATTTTCAGACTCAAGACACGCTAATTTTCCATCAGACTGACCTTTGACCTCCAGTGTTGAAGCAATGGCAACTTTGCCCTCAGTGTTCTGAGCAAAACAAGAGTACTCTCCCATGTCATCTTTAATGACGTTATGGATCTCCAGCGAACCGTTCTTATGAACAGAGAACCTCTCTCCTTCCACTGTGTTGGCAGTGTCAGCTTTACTCCTGTGCAACCATAAACCAGCCAGGTCATTTTCAGGTAACTGTGCAGTGTGTGTGTGCGGAGCTACTGATGTAGGACACAGGAGATTTTATAAGTGTTTTAAGTTATTCTGCATCAGATCTATCCAATTATAAGACAAATTTCTTTTTCAGAGAAATACCAGCCCAGTCTGAGTATAATTTTTTTTACAGACATTTTAGTACATTTAGTACATTTTAGTAATTTCTGCTGTTTTAGTTAAACCTGCTACTGCAGCATATTAATATGACACTATATATGTGTTATATAGGAAAAAGATTTGCATTTGCAAACATTTTTGGTAACATTCACAACTACTCCATGGCCACAGTAAATAAGTGACATATTCAACATAACTTGAATCTCCCCTCTGTGAAAACATCCTAAGAAAGGTTATATAATACCAGCTTCGGGGTGTGTATAAAATGTTATGGATTTAATAAAGGGCTGTTTGCTTTCACTTTTGTGGCAGCACAGTTAGCACAGCCTCTGTTATTGCACAGTTACAGATTCACATGAGTAGTTTACCTCATTACCACAGTGCTGAGAACAGCCCCAGGGCCCCACCTCTGAGTACACAGCCTCCCACAGAGAAGCCACAAGAGACTCTATTACTGCAGTCATGCAGCTGTGGGGCTGTACCGTCCCCTGCTGTCCGCCGCAGATACTGTCACCACAGCCGGTTCTACTCACCAGGTAATGCTGGAAGCGGGCGAACTGAAGACTTTGCAGTGCAGAACCACAGCTTTCCCTTCCACCGCTGTATACTGGAGATTGTTTTCTGTTAACATCACTGGCTGTATATCTGGGGAAAGTTATCAGCACAGTGCCATTAAAAACCGGAAAAAACAGGATTCGATTAGTCTCTTTATCTCTGGTCTCGGACGTGTTGTGTGTTGCTATCAGTTTAGGAAAAAACTCCCTTTATGCCCTTGGAGCAATCGCTTGCCGTTTACAGGAGAACGTACGGCAGCTTTAAGCGGTTTGTTGAAAGATATTTTCCATATTTTTCTCTTTTTTAATTTGTTTCTTTTTTATATTTTTTAAGTAAGGATTTTATGCAGTGTGTTTTATCTCTCAGATGAAAGCAACACATGCTTTGGGTTCTGTAACGGAATATAAATGCAGAAAGGAGAAATTGTTCGCACATAAAAGAACCTCTTGCCCTAGGGAAAGCGTGTCTGGAGATGAGACTGGACAGAACCGGCCCACCCTGCTGGCTGTGTGCTATCATCAGAACCTTTCCACTCGCCCTAAAGAAACCCAAGGGTCGTCCACTGGCCATATCACACCCAGGTCTACCGTTGTGTCCAGAACAACAAAAAAACAGATGTTTGTTTGTGGTCAGGGACACTGTGTGGTACTGTAATGGTTTGGCTACAGGCGAATAAAACCCTTCTGAAATGGAACAATTGGATGTGCCTGTCTCAGGTTGACTGTTATAAAACATATTCAGAGACGTAGTTTAAACATAGTGCAAAAACAATCTCCCAGTGTTTGACTAACATTTCCAGTAAGTAACAAAAATGTTAAAAACGTTCATATGAATGTTCTAGAACGATAAGGATTCTAGTTCTAGAATTTGTAGACGTAACCAAGCAATATGTTGATGCAATAAGAACATTTTTTAAATGAAATGTACGTTTAGGAAACGCAAACACACCGACAACAACTGAATTCTATATTAAAGTGCCCAGTCGACAAAAGCACGGTTAATTGTACTTAATTATATTTAATTTTGAGTAATTATTACAAAAGTTATTGCATGAGCATCGTTTTGTAAAATTACTCGTGACTATTTAAAGCGATAAGCCCTTGGAAGTAAAGTGTTACAGTGATTTTACCATGGTAACAGGGTTTTCAGACACTCCGCTTTGTGTTGTGCGTAACAGCAAAACCGCCAAATCCCTGTGACACACAGCGTCTCACTTAAGGGCTGATTGCTTTAATTCATTTTTGTCTTGCTTTGAACGGCATGAATGCATGAAATTATACAGCTGGGAACATTTTGTACTCGAGTCTCTACAGGTAGAGACTGATGATCATTAACCAATGCAAAACCAGCACAACGCAACAAACCATCACTGCTGCAATAGGGGGCGATTGCATTACAGTCGACTTACTCATAATCATAATGTTGGCATTGGACAGGATGGTGCCGTGTCTGTTTGTAGCCTCACACTGGTAAACGGCACTGTTATCAGGGCTCGCGTTGTGGATGAATATGGTGTCGTCTTTTAACAGCTTCCTGTTGGATGCTGAGACCTCTGGAATATACAGAAACAACACAATATACAAAAATATATAAGTATACAAAAACAGCTTTAGAGTTTAAACTGAGATAGTGACAGTTTTTGATACTTGGGAAATCAGAACCAACAACTGAAATAATTAATTATTATTAAATCATTAATATAAACTCACTGTTGTAAATCTGAGAGACTGCAAACACTGATCTGTCATGTTCTCTCAATAACTGACTTCTATCTATTTTTAACCCCATTAAGTTACTAATTACAGTTTTAAAAAAATGTATCTACACACAACAGCACAAAAACCAGGGCACACATCACACATTCCCAACATTAAACAAAAATAAATGATATAACTGACAGGTAAGCAGTTATATCATCAGGTTTAGTCAGTCATATGGAAGTGACTGGTGTGTGTGTGTGTGTATGTGAGTCTGTGTGTGTGTGTGTGTGTGCGCGTGTGTGTACCATGCAGTGGAAGTCCATTGACCCGCCACGAGACGTTAGGTTGTGGATTTCCTTTGACGACACACTTGATCACCACATCAGATCCGATCGTGGCCAGCTGACTCTCCGGCTCTTTCTCCCACACAGGAGCCTCTGTAGATATAAAGATCTATAATCAGATTATATAAACAACATCTCTAGTCTCCCACAAGTACATGACAATAACACAACAGAATTTCCAGGTTTGAAAGACAAACATGCAACATGACAAAACTTATGATATAATCTATATTTCAAATGCACAAACACTAAAAGTGCCCATGATTACTTTAACATATATACTCTGCATGGTTTATAATACAAAACACAGTTGCTACTTTAATTACTTGACAAATATCATTATGTTGTAAGAAGATGCAAGCAAACTAAACTGCAACCAAGACATGTTAATTATTAGCCATTATTAAAGCCAATTTTTGTCCTGAATTGGCCTGCAGGACAGAAGATGGCGCTATTTTACCACATATAAAACCCCAACATCCAATTGACTCAATTCATAAAACCACACTGGCACGTTTACTGGGGTTAATGGCTGTAACTGTACCAAACAAGCGCACTTACCCTCCACTGTAACATGAAAGTAATGCACAACCTCTCCGTGGGGATTTCTGGCTTTGCACATATATTTCCCCTCATCTTCCTCGGTCACCGTTTCTATGGTGAGCAGTTTCCCATGAGTCTCCACCACGGCTCTCTCCGGCAGCTTGTGGCCCATTTTCATCCATTCTACCTTTGGAGTTGGACTGTTAAAGCATTAATCTGATTAACTGCTACATCATAACATTAGTTCAACAAGTGATGTCAATGTAAGATGGGGACGGGGCTGTCGGTTTGTCCAATGCTTGACTTTGTCCAAAAGTCAAGCAGAGTTTTAGACATCTGTACAAAAACCATCTTCATCTTTGCATTACATTATTAATAAATAAATCATTATATTGGTTTTAGTATTAGTGATTCATATGATGTCATTTAAATGAATTGCATGCTAATGAACTGTATACAAATCAAATGTATAAAGGGATTTTACGCTTACAATCCGTCAGCGATGCACTCCAGTTGAAGATCGTCTCCCATCACTAAATATGTGTGAGTCTCTTTTCCTGTGGGGGTCAGTAGAGTGGGTTTCCTCTCCAGCAGAGAGTTCGCTTTTATAACAAATAAATAATATACATATTAATAATACACATTCATTTACATTAGGAATATTTAAAACACAGAATCTGATATCTAACATGCAGACAGCTGCAAGATTTAAACGAAACCATGTTTTGATAACATTGTTGATAACATTAATAGGAATGAACATACAGATGATAAACGTAGATGATAATATTCCCTAAAGGTTCTCTCAAAGTTGTCAAGAAATTGAATGGTGACTTCTGTGTTCTTTGAAAGTAATTTACATATTTGTGTGAACTATTCTTATAAGTAAATAAGAGATCCAATGTCACGTAAAGAGCTATGAATTAACCAATGAGTGCTTCTCATCTCTTCTGAACCAATCGGTCGATTACAGAAAACGTTGACATTTGAAACATGCAAATCCAGGCTAAAGGTTAAGTAAGTATTACAGTAACATGGCGTGAGATAATAAATCAGAACTAATTAAAAACAAGAGGAGCCGTTCTGAGGCCGTGTCTCACTTCTGATGAACGTCACTCACCATGACCTCTGCCATCCGAGCTGGAATCCTTCATTAACTTGTCTTGGATGAAGAAATGGAGAACAAATAAACAGTGTATGCCAATGCAAAATCACCAAATAATAAATGAAAGATGTGGCTTACAGTGCAACAAACTGAACAGAGCACAACACATGCATGGACATCAAACACACTGGAGATGTTTTACAACTGATGCACATGAGCAACGGGTTCGAAATCTGACTATAGTCCTGCTCAGATGATCACATGCATCCTTTATGACATTAAACTGGGCTTTAACGTACTGCTCTTGACATCCACAGACATGGCCGTTTTCTGGACGATGGTTCGGATGCGCGGGAAGGCGGCGAAGCAGCAGTAATCTCTGCGGCTGTCGGTCTC
>JBAJNP010002313.1:0-28023 GCA_036877545.1 Yasuhikotakia modesta
AGTTTTTAAAAGCCTCAGGAATCATTTGCAGGTGTTTAGAGTTAATCAGTTGATTCAGATGATTAGGTTAATAGCTTGTTTAGAGAACCTTTTCATGATATGCTAATTTTTTGAGATAGGAATTTTGGGTTTTCGTGAGCTGTATGCCAAAATCATCAATATTAAAACAATAAAAGACTTGANCTACTTCAGTTGTGTGTAATGAATCTAAAATATATGAAAGTCTAATGTTTATCAGTACATTACAGAAAATAATGAACTATCACAATATGCTAATTTTTTTAGAAGGACCTGTATATGGAGAGTCTACAAAATTTTTTATATTGTTATACTATTTTTGTTATACTTTATATATTATTATATAAAAAATTGTAAAACAATCAAGATACATTAAAAAAAAATCTGCAAGAAGTTACTGATAAAATAAAGTAACCTGCTGGAGTCAGCCCTGCCCAAATGACCCCTTAAGGTTCAACTCAATGGTTTACCCCACATGCCCTGAATCCTTCACACACTCCATCTTGCACTCCATAAGGGAGGAAATTCCCTGGAAAATGAGACACATCCTTTTGGCTGGGATATCCTGGATCAGGTTTATCGTCATTGGAGGTTAACTCTGACATTGTGAAAACTCCCACACTGTGTCCCTTCAACATTTATAAAAAAAAGGGTTTAATAACCGCAAAAAATGTTACATTACATATCATTACATAAATGTATGATATGTATGTATTAGATATGTAATATTTCTGTTCACTGTGTGTTGCCAATACTTCCAATTTGCATTCCATACAGTCTTAATGACTTACTGTCTTACTGACAATCTTTCATATGTAAAGCAGTAATAATAAAGAATGAAGATGGCTTCAAACCTTTGACTGGTGCCGTGTTAGGCGCTTCCTCTTTAAACACAGCACATTTCTGCATGGCTGAACTGCTAGAATGAAACAAGTGGTTGTGCTCATCAAACCTGACCCATTATCACCTTGTTTTATTATTGTTATTAACTGGCACAAACAACATGCTGACTGCACATTTGAATCATCATTTTCACCGCCAACAAACACAGACAGCCGAAGAGTCTATAAAAATAATCACTGTGGATGTGGAGGGTGAGAAGTCTGCTAATCAGAAGACCCCCGTCCCCCACCTCTCCTCCCTTCATTTTCCCCTCTAATTACTTTGTCTTCTGATAAAGGCATGGCTTTGGGATCATCAAAGGTCCTTGAAACAAAGAGCAATATATAGCAATTACTGAACCTCTCATCTGCCGGGCGCAGATTAAAAAGCAGCACACGAGAACACTTTAAACTCTCTGCTTGTACGTTCCGAGCTGTCATAACATTGTGTCTGGAACGTTCTATGGAATTCTGCAGTCCTCCAAAAGGCAATTAGGAGGAACAATTAGCTCATAATTGCTTAATACCTGCTATGCACATCTTAACTCGAATTCATGTAAATTCCTTTTATTTGTAAGTGTAAATCTGTGCATTGTGGTGATCTGAAGAACCCTCTGTCTCTGTTTTAAATAGTGAGAGCTATTGTTCAAATTGCACGGACTCTACTGCATGAGGCACTCACATTCAAGTACGCTTGGGCATGAAAACAGCTTTCACACCAACCAAACATTCACCAAAAAGTGAAATGGGATATTCAACATCAACAAAATAGGCTACACTTCCTCTTTATCCATTAGGAATAAAGAGAATTGAGAAAACTGGTCTCCATATGACCGCTACATGGATTTTAAAACCAAAGCTCGGTAACAGCCAAACTAAAACAACAAAAAAAAGGCAACAAAAAATATTAGTTTTAATCTATGTGTGAAAATGGTACGATGGTGGCTTTATTAATAGATGATCCATACAATCACTGAAATAACTAATTGTGACAAGTTTGCCATGTAGATCAAAAGTGATAACAAGAGCTACGCTTAATCTGTCACCTAAAAGGCACTAACCTGAGCGCTGGTCTTATTAAGTCCTTATAGATGGAACCCAAGTGGTTAACATGTCTAATGAAGGGGACTGTTCACAGCCCTGCCTGCACAGTGTGAACTTACATCGGAGTCATTAGCTGTGTAAAAAGCTGATTATTGTGCAGGAAGTCTTTTCAAGGTTAAACACTGCAAGCTTCTGCTGTGAACGCCCCTTAATTGCAATTATATTTGGAAATAGTCGAAACTCTTTTACACCGACACTTAGTGTGAACACTGGAAGTGTTAAATAAGAAAAAGACATGCCTGTCAGAACTCAGCAGCCTTATTAAACATGATTACCCAGCACATCTGTGTGATGTTCACCATTTCTATTCCTTTACAGTTGATAAAGACCTTTTGAAGTGCTGCAAACTGCATGTTCTTACAGGGTATGCACAGCATCTATCATCTATCCATCACTGTATGATTTTCTACTGCTGTGAGCTTCAGAAAGCACATAACGTCTCAAGTTCACATACATTAAATGTTCACATACAAATAGTAACTTTTATAAAGCACAAACTTGATTCTTAATGAATCTTAAAACAAGTATTCCTGACTCCCAGGGAAGACACATGCTGATCAAATGTGTAGCTTAAATGCGCTGCAAGTCACGTTTGCTGAAACCATCTACTAAATGCATAAACGCAACATTTGCACTAAAAAGAATGACACTGTGCTTGTTTAGCCAACAACATGCAGATTTATGTGCCTATATTGTATATCTGTTTATGAAATTCACGCCAGCATTGCTCCCTGGTCATTTAAGGTGTAAGTCTCTTTCCTGTAGACGCGTTTCCTTATGTGGTGAAAAATGAGAAAGCAGTAGGACAGGAAACGCATCATCAGTCAGAGATAGAACTCTCTGCGAATTGTACACACTACCTCGTACCCTTACTTCATACGCTTCTCTGATGACAGCCCATCTACAGGGACATGTAGAATCAGTGGCCATGAGACAGTAGGTTACAGTTCAGAAGAATTTGCAAGTTAAGTAGGCAGTGAGTGGGGAGGACATGCAGATAAATGGAAAGCCACATCATGCCATTGTTAGCTTCACAGGTAGGTTAATCATGTGACAAATGCATGGAGAACATTTACTTATCTGGCCTTCCCATTGGAAGAATCATGCAGACATGCAAATCCATGCAAACGCAAACTTAACTATGGCAGTGAAGAATTCTTAAGGGGTTCTAAACTCCCTCTGAAACTGGTCTATATGAGCACAAATGTACAGAAATACACCTTTAATAAGTGCAGCAATTTGATAAGATCCAGGATGCTAGACAAATAAAATGTTAAAGCCATTAGAATACACTAGAATGATCTACAGTGACTGACTTAAATGTGCTTGACAGTTACATGTTTTTATCAGATATGGTAACCCATACCCAAAAAGTGACCTCTGCATTTGACCCATCACTGGAAAGGAGTAAATACACACCCACAGCAGAGGGCAGCTATCACTGCATTAAATATACAACAAATAAACATAAACAAACAATAAAAATAAACAACAAATTTGTCCCAAGCTAAAAACAACAGCGTCCAAATGCATTCTCAGCTAGTACTTCAGCTAGTACTTCAACAGACTTAAATTAAATTCTTGAAGATTTAAAAACTTAAATGTAAAGTAACTTAAAAAAAAAACTTACTTGTAAGGTTTTATCCATACATGATACGGAGACTGGATCAATATTCAGCTTGAAAGTTGTTTTCATGAACAAATGAAAAATTAAACAAAATGCAAAATTCATACAATAATCACCAAGGCTGAACACAGTAGTACGTATGCACGCAGACTAATCATATAAAACAAGAAACACCTGCACACACTAGGGTGACACTAATGACTACAAAGACCAATGACATGAACTACAAAATGTGACTTCAAAATTAAAGTTATTGTCTTGTAATGTGTCACCTTGACAAAACTAAACAGGCATGTAACAAAACAAATCTTTCTGTTAAACAAATAGTTTGGAAAGTGTCTTCCTCTTTTTGGGGCTGTACCTTACTAATCGAGACTTTTATGGCCCTCATGGTTTGTTATACAACAAAAAACAAGTCAAGGCCTAATGAATAAGAGCTACACTGCCCACACAAAGGTTATAGGTTCGATCCCAACAAACAGTGGCCTTGCAATTAAGTTACCATGATCACAATCCTGCTTATTACAATGATTACAATCACAAGCAAGCCCATTTGTCTGTTCTGTGGGGACTCATGATAAAATTAGTGTACTGTAATAAATCCACACTACATGTTAAGTGACAAAACAAAGCAATTGACCCTGTCGCATGAAAACCTTTGATTTTGTATTGTGTTTGAAAAAGAAACATCAGGTGGGTCGTCCTCCAATCCTTCTTTACTTTAAGAAAAACCAACACATAAAAATGGAATTACATTCTCCATTCACACTCTACTCAATTAGTGCTCATCAAAAAAGGAATATTTCTCATGTAAAATATACAGAGGAAAGTCTTTTAATCATTTTAAAAAGGCCGATGCGTCTGCCTGAGAAGATTTCAAGGAAGCAGCCAATTAGAAGTGTGAAAGTCAGAATATACTTGGCGGGTTCAGTTAATTTTACATATGGCATATGCTGGCGTTTCTATAATTTAGCAGTGGTATAATTAACAGTTATAATGTACCGCACTTTCCCGTGAAGGTCTAATTTGAAGGTTTTGAGCATCTGCATATAAAATATAATTTGCCTTTGTAATGACGGACGTTAAATTCATTGCTGTCTCCAAACACTATCAGTTGCGATGATCAAGAGAGATATCTGCAAATTTCTAACGAGAAGAAAAAATTGTTCTTTTTCTCCAAATGATCTAAGTTGGGGGGAAGGAATGTATTTTGATGTAACACTTTTTATTTTAAACAACGAAGCTGAGCATTTTTACTTAACACAAAACACTGTTACATAAATGTGTTTGATTTTTTGATGCTTGGAATGCTGTTAATCATTATGTAACAGGAACTGCAAAGGTCCAATGTGCAAAATTGTTAACAAGTTAAACAGAGAATTTATAATTTTGTAACAACTGCAGGAGTGTGATATGATCCATGAAGACATGATCAGAACTCACCTGAGACCTATTTATTGGGTCACGACCCACCAGTTGGGAGGCACTGCAGTAGACTATGTCTGCTGCTATGTGTCTTTTTTGCAGGAGATTAAAAGACTCGGGTATGTCGGTGGGCCCCTGTGTGTTTGTCTGCATGTGTTTCTTGCTTTAGAAGGTTCCTGGAAGCCATCTGGCTCTTCAGGGTGCTTATTACCCAAGAAATAATCCATTTACAGTCTTACATCTACCGCTTGAAGCATCCAGACATTATCTGGCTTTCATGAAGAGGTACAGCCTCTGGTGAGTAACCCATAACAGCAACCTGTACAACTGGTGTGCGCTTGGGACAAGCAACTTTTAAATGTATATGCATGCTCACCAATGTGCCTCCATTCACTCTGATTATGTAAACCAGCCGGGCTCAGTGCCTTTGAAAAGAGAGAGAGAGAGTGTGTTAGGAGAAACAGGCAGCACATTGTGCACGGCACTGTATTTTCTCGAGGGTGTGTGTCTACCTTGACATCGGAACCCGATTGAGCAGAAAATATCTTCTAATATTCACAGTGGTGCTCTAATATATCAAAATGCAGGCTGGTAAATATTTGCCACATGTTATTAGAGCGCATAAACCACAGGGTATTTGGAGAGGTGAAAGGTCACGCCTAATGCCGTCCCTTGAGGGGGGAGTTTTGTATATAACCAAATGGAGCCGCGTCCTGGAATCCCCAATGGAGCAATGCAGGACATTTTAAATGGCCATATGCTAGTCTGTGTGGCTAAGGACAGTAAATATGTAAAAGAGATGGCTCATAAACCGTCATTATTAAACGAATGACAAGGCTAATAGCGTATCTGTGTGCAGAAGCCCTCCTTCTCTATGGATAGGCCCATTAAAAACCTCAGCTAAAGCAAATAGAGAGTTAGGTTATAACCTAACAAGGTGCAATTTTATCCCCACAGATCTCACACGTATTTTTTAAGTCTATTTAAAGTCAAGAATAGCTTCTGTTTAAGCCCTCTTGATCTACTCGGAAAAAGAAAGCTGAATATTTAATGCCAAAGTAGCTTTGATAGGACTTTTTTCTCGCTAATTAAAGCCACATTTCAGCTGGGCTCAGGGTAAGGTGAGTATACTAGAGCAGAGGGCGGAATATTGAACACTTCTGGTCAGCAATTCTGGCCTTAAAAAACTGCCCATTAAATCAGGCTTAGCGGTGCCCTCATATAAAAGGCTCTAGTTTGGTTGTGAAGACAGGATGGGGGATGTTTAAAAGAAATATTTGAATAGGTAAAGCTAATTTACCTGTGTACTGTAGTCAATAATGGCCTGAACAAGAAACAAGAAGGTAGCAACATTATTGTAGCTCATCTGTCAGAGATTCTGTTGGATTAATAATGAATGCTGTGTTTAAGTAGGCATGTCCATTAGGAGAGAGACATCATTTATTCATTCAGATTGGGTGAATCCAGCTCTACTGAAACGCGGATGATTCCACATTTTTGAATCAGTCGAACTAATAACGCAGCAAATGCACTATATGCTAATGTTTTTAGAACAATAATAATATTATCATTGGCTTGTGACAGATATGACATGTTCCTGAATATTGTATGTCAATAAAATGACCCTAATATCTATGCTTGGCCGTAACAGAGGCAAAGAGGGCTTAAACAGCAAGAAAAATAATAATTATATTAATTAGTATGAAGAAAATAATATTTATGTAATATTAAAATAGTATTCTACAATAATTTATTATTATGAAAATGAATAATAATTGATGAAAATTATTTATATATGTATATAATGAGGAGAATAATGAAATAAAAATAATTGTAAATGTAGAATTGTAAAAGAGAATAGTCACTCTCCTGTCTTGACTTTCCTGTTTTTCTGTTGTGTAGTGACTTTGAACTACTGTACTGTATGAACCTGACAGCTTCAAAGTTTAACATTTTTTGTAATTAGGGTTGTCAATTTAATTAAACTTTAAGATGATGTATTGACTTCTAAAGCCAATTTTTAGCAACCAGTTTACTTAATTAAAAAGTTAAATGTCTGAGTATGGTAAAGTAACTACTGACACAAAAACACAATCCACAATAATAGTTAATGAGCAATGATGTCACTTCCTGGAGGATGATGTCATTGTGTTAGCTAATACAGGTGACTGGTTAATGGTGTATTCGAATACATGCCCCAAATTACTCTCTTCATGTGAACTTGCAGACTCAAATTGTGCATGCTTACCAAATCTACCAAGTCGGAAGGGTGTCCCGTTCATCATTTAAGTGCCCTGAAGTGTGCTCAAGAACACTTTCTTTGTGCCCGCAATGTGGTCTGCTGCAGGCCCAATACCACTGAAAGACCAATCAGATAATAGATGTAGTTTCATGGATGTTGAACATATGTCAACATGGACAGGTGATATACTACGGCCAGTTTATTGTGGTTTTATATTAAGTTCTGCTTAAAACTGATCAACACAGCTTTAGTATTCTAGAAAAATATATTAAAATAAGAACATATATGCAGAATAAGAACAGTATGTATATTGATTATTGTGTGTGTGTGTGTGTGTGTGTGTGTGTGTAATGTGGGGGGTGACATAAACAACATAAGAATAGCCTGCAGAACTATAAAGACAGTCACCAAGTGTAAGCTCAGATGAAGTCCAGAAGTGTGTATTTCAAACAAGGCCATAAAGCACTGGACTCAAGGCAGGAGGCCTAGACACATTACATCAAATAAATCAAGAGAAAAGCTTTTCATCATGCACATAGTATGCTTATATTTTTTCACTTATATATTTATATACTTTGGCAATGTATTAAGTCAAAACAATAAGATAAAAGCACGACTTGGGCAACATATCACATTGTTGATATTTATTGATATTCATTGTGTTTTGAGCATGTTTACACATGTATGCATTGTTGTTGTGGCCCACTGACATTCCCAAATGGGAATTAAAACCAACTGCCCTCAGGACAAATGTTACTATTCATCCGTGAATCTCAGGACCTCTTATTACATGGAGGTCTGATATCTAAAATGAGCCAATTACAAAATCGTCCCAGACTGTTAAACATGCAGACGCTAAACGTTTAGCTCCAGTGAGTGTTTGCATGTTCTCTCATTGTTTCAATTGAAGCAATCAAAAATCTGCATGATTTTTTTCCCCCCTTTTGTGGGGTCAAATCAATCTAACGTACATGTGTGTATCATTAGAGTTAGAAAAAAGCAATAACGCAATTGTTCTGAAGTTCAGGAAACTGTAGGCCAATCTCTACTTAGTATGTGCGTTCATTATCAGTTAATGAGGTTAGACGAAATTAAAAGAATTAAATTTCTCACCTCACAGGTGTTATCAAATTTTTTCTGTCCCTTTATTCAATGTTTCACACATTTAGATAGTCCTAAAATACCATAAAATGGCTTGATTTACATTGCACATTGTATATATATATATATATATACAATGTGTATATATATACATATATATATGTGTGTGTATATATATATATATATATATATATACACACACCCACACACACATACACATGCACGCACACAAATAGTATATTATATATTTATATTTGTATATATATGTGTGTGTGTATATAATGTATATATGTGTGTATATATTATATATAATGATTAAATTATGAAAACCTAATTAGGTTTTTGAAGTACATCATAATACATATAAAGGCAAACAGACATGATTAAACTCACAAAACTCCAGTTTTGATTCTATAATTCCAACCATACATCCTCAAACACCTCTTTCGAAGTCATTACGTTATTCCCTGCCATTAAATTGCAGTTTGCAGCAAAAACCTCTAAACTGCCCCTGAAATATCAGTTTCTTATTCATGCAGTACGTCCCTAACAGTCATATAAGTTTAATGTTAACCTTCTGTTCAGACTTCCTCATACACCGTGCATTACAGTCAAATACAGGAAAGCCCTGTTATTAAAATCAGCGCAGCAGTGATTCACTCAGCCAGGTTTTCAGCTGAACCTGACCGCAAGCGTTTTATACTGCATCCGGCGCCGCACTCTGCTAAAGTTGTCAGGGCAGGCCCGTGCGAGTGTGTAAGCTCTCATTCTTCTGGTAAAGGTCAAGCAGGCCTTTTCTAAACAGTAATTGTGTATGATAGGTTAAGCATGTAATATACAGCAGCCGCTGAAAGTGGCTTCCACCCGTTCTCTCACTGACCTGTTCCACTTCATAATGGCGATGTTGTAAAAGCGCAGACGCCTGCTGGGTTGAGCTGTTAGCTGTAAGAACAGCAGGCTGAATGGTGAATGGCCGTTTCAGAGTGTTTTAAGCAGCGTTCAGACTGCCCAGCACTGGGTTCTGCTCTAATGAGCTGACTGTCAGGAAGTCAACCAGGGCCAACACACTTTCACTTTAATTCTCTTATATTTATGTAAGTCTCAAGCTCAGCTGTCAAAAGTTCCACCGTGACGTTTGATCATTTGGCAACAAATGCGATACTTGAGCCAAGCGGATATGAGGGAAGTCCTATTAGATTCTGTTCTGGTCGCGTTCAGTTTTTATTTGGGCACCTAAATGAAAGTGCTATAGAAATACGATATACAAGACTGAGGCTGACGGCTCTTTCCTGTCTTGTTTAAGAGTGTGTGTATGATGTAATTTCCAGGACTGGAGGTTGTTTAATAAAGTAGTAAAACATACTGATATATTGATGTTAGAGTTAAACATTTAGCTTAAAAACATATAAATAGGGATGATATCAGGCATGTGCCAATACATGTGCTAGCTAAAACATCACTATACTGTTTTGAGAGTAACAGGTTAACACTGGAGCCAAATAAGATGGTCACAAACATCAATTTTACAAATTCATTTTAAATATTTTTTTTACACAACAATATTATATATTTCTTAAGTAGCACTTTTCCATAAAAGATTTATTTAAATAAATATTTATTTATCAAAGAAAGGAAGTCAAAGAAACACACCAGGGTCTTTTAGCTGTTTCAGACCATAGAGATGGTTTATTCTACACTTTATGTTTTGTTTTAGACCATTTTATTGTCCATCAGACATAACTCTCTCAGAAAAGTAATCTTCTCCTGACCAAGCCATGGAATCTAAGATAATATTTATGTGGGTAGTGTAGAGCACTTGAGGTTTGTAAGTAATAGTGATGCTTGCCTTAGCAAACATAATAAAACTGACATAGCTTTATTAAATGTATATAATCCAAGTATATAAGTCACTTACCTGTATGTACAATTCCAAAACTTTGATTAGGCATTGCAATGCACACCCACCAGAAAAGAGAGATATAGTCAGGCTAATTTGAAGGTGCTATCTGGTGTAGGTATGTTAATGAGTCTTGGGGCACTTGGGGTTCTGTCTCTATGTGTATCGACTGCTGAGGAGAACCTGGCAGAACTAATCCGACTGTCTGATCTCCCTGCTGCTCCATGCCACTCTGTTAATTACCGAGCTCCTATTGACAAGCTCTCAGCTCGGGGCGCTTGATCCATCAGCCGGCAGTACAGAGCGATTAGATGATCACTCCCCAAATTTCTAACGTCAGGAGAGGAGGGCTATTATTCACTTAAGAGTGGAATGACAATGCGCCCTTCTCAGGAACTGGATCTGTTTTAGAGAGGGTGGGAAATTAGCTGTCTCCATTTCTCTGTGGTGAGCGAGACCCTGCGGCGGTGTTGGAAGGTTGCATGGAAAACGAGCTGAACTAAAATGAAATTTAAATATCATTAGGGAAGTTCAGTTTGTGATGTTTTTAAAGTGAAGGTGAAATCACATTTGACCCCATTTAATTACTTAATGTACATTTCTGGTCATGATTCATCACAAAAATACAAGTTTGTTTTAATATATTATTTTACAGCTGTAACAAATGTCTGCAAAATCAAGTATAAAATGTTTTATTACCATGACCTGTAAGCCCCACTATTCTACTCATGCTAAGTATTAATATTACATATTTGTTTACATTAAACTGTTTCATTTTTAAACTGTTTAATAAAAGACCCACCGGTTGAGAACTGCAGTGTTGAAAAATAATAACTTAGTCTAATAGTTGTCATTTTCTGATGATGTCACCAGGATGCAGATACTATTGAATAATGTTAACAAAGAGTTAGTTGAAACACATACAGCAAAAGGCTTTTCCCAAGCCTTTTTAATCCTACCTTCCTTAATAGCACGGGGTCAGTTCTGCTATACTGACATAAGCACACCTGCCCTACTGCCTTTCTGCCCCTCTTTTCCTCAGCCTGGGGGCAAAATCAGCCTCCTTATTAAGATGGTAATGCCTTTGAACTGGAGGGAGGGGGAACAGGAGCGCCATCTTTTGCTCAGTCAGTCAAGCTCATTGTGTGAATCATACATGTTTCCTGCCTCAATCGACCTATTCAGTCAAATCCATATGAACCAACAGCCAGCAGCTACGCAGACAGACATGAACCGCTAGCTGGAATTTACATGCAAATAAAGTCCAAATGGCTGAGCGTCTACATGTGCTTATTTATTATAGGCCTTCCCAAAGTCTCAATTAATATGATGTGACACCAAAAATAATACTCAATTTGATTCACAATTCATCTAATAATGTTTAATTTTACTCTTCATTTAACATGATTTCCCAGCCAGTGATTACAAGACGGGATAGCATTAATTTGAGCAAGATGTACGACATACCAGCATAATCTGCTGTTTGGAAAAATCAATTCTGATCTCATTCTAATGTACGAAACCTTGAAAAACAGTTGCTTAATCATCTTTTGACGATGTTCATTTACGCCTTACGATATTTATCTTTTGACTTTTCAGAAATGAGCGGCGCACTGTACTGCTAACTGTAAACTCCCATAACCGCACAGAACAGCTCATCTGTCGTGAGGAGGTTGCAGTTGGTGTACGTCCCACAGACAGAAACAGTGAACATACAACACCATATTAATGATATATTAACCATTAGGGTGAGATGTCTGAGAGAACCTCACAAAATCTGAGTTATGTGGGGTGATAACTGCCATGGGTGGAGTTACTTCAGCTATATAAAGCTTTATAGATGTAAATATGGAAGAAGAGATCACACAGACCCTTCCCTGCATTGTGTGACAACTGTAGTGTTGTGAACCAAACAGTCATATATATATATATATATATATACAATATATATATATATATATATATATATATTATTAATATTAAGAGTATTAAAAACATAACCTGGTCATATTTCATATATAAATATTTGGGATACATAATAATAATTGAGGATAAATTATTTCCATGCATGAGAAATGTGCTTTATTGTCATGAAAACATGTTAAATGTGATGTACATTTGTGTACATGTGATGCTGATTACATGAGCCATGTTCTTTCCTACACATTCACACATGGCAAGAATTATAATCTCTGACAGATCAGGTTCTTGTCATTTAGATTCACAGCGTGTGAGATCATCGTGCGGTGTGTTTATCGTCTTATCATTGCGATGACTGCGTGATGATGTTTTTTGGAGGGACAGGCAGCCTGAGAATACCAGAGCTGTTTTTCAACCCCAGAACTCTCACACACTCCAGTGGGCTGGTTTGCTTCTAATTTCAGGGTGTTATAAGTATGAGCACTGGCCTTGCACTGAAAAAGCCCGGGGATTGAATTACTCTCCCCTTCTCTCTCTGTGACCTCGTCAGAGGGGGGTTAGAGAAAGAAAGAGAGGCAGAAAGGGCCCCTACCTCACCACTTCAGGCCCCCCGCTTCTTACAATACCCCCCGGGGTCTCCCAGCGTCCAGCTTTCCTTGGCTATAGCACAGATCTCACTCAGCCATTTACGCCCACTCCTGACTAAATGACCCTGTGCCGCCCCGTGCCGCCCAACAGAAGGCCCTGTCCCCATTAGTGCTGATTGCTGACCTGATTTTGTTTCCCCCGTGTCCCCATAGTCAGAATTTCAGCATTTGTGATCTTGTGACTTTGTTTTGAGAGCATTTTTTTATTCTTTTTCTTTCTTATTTTTTTTCTCTTCGAATCTTCCTCACAGGCTTTGTGTTTCTCAACATTAGCAATTCCACAATACAAACAACAAAAGGATGAAAGAATGAGAAAAAACAGCAAGTCGCTGCAGTAAAAAGAAAGAAAAAAACATGAGCATTGCTGTGTGAGTTTCACAACGCCTGTGAAGACCGGCAAAAATCATGTAACTCCAAGTTAATTACAGCAGTTTCTCAACCATTTCTTCCGGTTTCTGTTCCTTCCAACATGGCTGTTGTTTTCCTTCAATACCTCACGGAGTTCCACCTTCTCCCGTAAAAAATTCAGAACCCCCGTTAGTCCCGTCTGGAGTCAAGGTCAGAATCTGCGCATGTTGATGACAGACAAATCTCTTTCATTTTTCATGAGTTGCTTAAAGGCATAGAGCGTTTTTCTGCCAAAGCAGGGCCTGCGTAATGCGCAAAATCATTTTCCCCCACCTTGCTCATTATGTCAAACCACACATGCAACACAAAGACACATATTTGCTTTGAATTGATGTTTTTGGATTCGGAGGGTATGCGCCGCTCACTAACAGAGAGCGCAAGGACGTGTAAACACATCCAGGCGGTCGGCGAAGGGTAATGATGTCTACAACTGAGGTAATTTGTGGCTGAACAAAGTGTCAACCTCCGCACAGTTCATCATTACAAACACGCTCCATCTGCATGAGCTCGTGTAGTCGACTTGGAGAATTTGACAGCTCGCATATTAGCCCAAAAAATTGCTTCAAGACCCTAAACGTGAGATATTAAGCTACAGATCAGGGACTTGCGCAAATGCGATTTATCTTCCGGCGCTGATCGTTTGGTATTCCAGTGCTGATGTTCTGCCGAACTGTAGCTGTCAAATGTGACTTACTGTCTTGATTATATGTGGACTAAACCAAACTGATCAAAAACACTGTGAATAAATGACTCAAAAGTCGAATGAGATGTTTTATAAGGGTTTGGGCAGACTTCTCCATCTCCATTTGATCAAATTCTGAGTGTTTACTCCAAATTGTCACATAAAATAAATTTTATCATCAGGAATTCCCAAGACGCACCGTGCTGCAGCTGAATTTGATTGCACATTTCCATACAATATATTCGTAATATCAAGTGCCATTTTGTAGTTATTACATATAATGAAACCGGAGATGTACACCTGTCAGTCATTAGCGAGCGGAACATTCAGGATGCAAAGTGCCGTCTCAGAGGGTGAAATTACGCACGGAGAGGAGCACTCTCATTTTGGAAATCTGCTTCATGAAGTCGGATGTTTGGCAGCTTCCATTTCTGCCCACGCTAGCAATGAAAAAACATTATCCTCCTCTCCAACGCCCATGAGGCCACAACAATCATCTACAAACCCGAAAGTTATTCTTATTTTCCACTAACCTGTCAGGGGCCTCCATTATTAATGTTCATATGTCATCAATAACCTGACATTACAGCATTTTAGCAGGAGATAGCATTTTAATTGTTTCTTTCCATGCAGGTTGGCACAGTAATTGGTGATTGACCTCAAATAATATGATGGAATGTTGCATTTTGTATCGTCTTTGTTGCTGTTATGTTTCTGTGCCACTAGCGTCACCAAACGGTATTTTAAAAAATAATGACACCTTTGAACAGCGTTCACAAACATTGGTTTTCCAAAATGCCCCTTAATCCAATGCGCCCTTTTTGACGATTGCGCATGCGCAACCTATTGGCTGACTGACGTTAGACGTTATTTACCTAATCGCTTATACTGTATAGTATAAGTAAAATGTCATGCGCGTAGTGTATGTAAAAGTAAAAGCCTTATTTTATTCAGTTTACTTAATTGTATATTGGTCCGCATGAAAGTTGCCACTGTCCTGTTTTATATTTTGTAACAGTGCTCACAAACAATAAAAAAAAAGAAATACAACACCCAAAGCCTTTTGGCACCAAAGGCTCACTGCAGCGCAACCTTACAGTATGCAATCAACTCTTCACCCGCTGTCTACCCGATACCTCGTCTTCAGGACAACAGCCGTGGCAAATATTTAACATATCGCCTGTCTTTGATGCTTGATGGGAGTGTGATTTCACAGCACAGGCGGCGCGGTGCGGCTTTTGACGCTCACTGCCTGTGCTGCGGGACGTCCTGCCACGCGCTTTCATGTGTAGCGCGGGCGTGCGCGTCAAACGGGGCTCAGTGGTGGGGTCGCGCGTTCGTGAGCGCGAGAGAGAACAACAGCTTCCCGTGTCTCCTGTCATGGTCCTGCTGTATCTGCCTCTCATGTGCCATCTGGATGGATGTTGAGGAGACGGAACAGCTCTGCTTTCACCCTCGCTTTCGATCTACCTGCTGTACAGCAGATGCTGAAAAACTTAAACTTGACTTTGTACATTTTGTTAGATTTTGATTAACTGTTTTATTAACTGTTTTTAATAATAATAATACTAGGTTGTTGTGTATGGTTGCCAGATTGCATTATTTAGTTTTTAGATAAAGTGTATTGCTGTACTGTTACAGGGTATTTTGGATAATTGCTAGGGTGTTGATATATGCTTACTGGGATGTTCTAATGGCATATAAGATGTTTCTACAATGTTGTTGATTGAATGTTGTTGAATATTCAACAGGTAGTTGAACAATTTAATTGTTCAATAGGTAAACTGTAAACTCTTAGAAAACACAGATCTACAGAATATACGATATTTGAACCCTTAGCACAAATACTGCAGGACAAGAGACAAACAGAAGTTTAGTCTAATATTTAATGTTTTGGAGTTTGTGCAGCTCTACAACCAGGTATGACCTATATGAGTAGTGATGGTTGCTTTTACAAACACTGTACAGCACATTCTGTCTCAAAAGCACACACAAATAATGTTTTCCGGGCCCTCTCATTCCCAAAACTCAAAAAAGGAATAACTTAATCATTTCTGAATGTTTAAATAGTCTAATTGACTTAATCCTCTGTATTTGGGCAGCATTATTAAATGCGAGAAGCAGAAATACACAGACTGGCTGTTATTGACCGTAAGTCCCCGTGCAGCCCTTCAGGTGAATCGATCGTATGTCTCTCAGGCAAGTTTGAATCATACTAAACCTTTGACTGACAAAACTTCTCCCCCATTGAAATGCAGTTGAAAACTCCCCTTTATTGATTCCCTCCTTGATGAATGAAGAAAAATTGAAGGAAAGCAAATCTCTCTCTTTCTTCCTCACTCATCACGTCTTCCACTTAACCCACACCAGCGGAGCCCTTCAGCCGTGTTTGAAAACAATGAATGAAGAAATGCAGGAATGCTGTGGCAGAAAATCTGGCTGGCTAATTTTCATCTCTAGTTCTGCAAGTGAGCACAAATTGGAAACTGATTATCTCTGCATTGATTACCTGACATCACTGAGCATGCACAAATAAGACATCAACAAGTATGGATGCATACTTGTGATGTAATAGTGTTTGCTGCAGAGGGCATGTATGCACCAGAATAATGTTTACATGAGGAAATATAGATGGGTAGCTGATATGGCCCATGTTTGCTTCATCTAAACCTATTTGAAAGAAAACATGTTAACTTAACAGTAACATTAATGTGGTGCTTTATTCCAGATATTCAGTGGAAAATTCAGTGGGGAAACATAATATTCAGTGGGAAATATTGTTATACGTTAAGATTTGATTGGATCGTAATCTGTAAGTGATTCTATGATTTTATTGGCTGTGATTTTAATGTATACTTTGTCTCTGCTCATGTGGTTTTGGTTAGGTCTGATGTTTTTTCCAAGGGCATTACTTTATGATAAATAATGAATCATGCACAACGTGACCCGGGACATTTTGTTTTTGAGAAAGGGACACTTTGGATTTCATGTTGCCTGTAAGAAAGTTGCAAATGTCATTTGACGTGCATTTAAATGCCTGCATTAAACCATTAATGCATTTGTTAGCATTCTGGCCGCAACAGTGTCGTTTCAACATCAGTATTTTTTATGTGTGCAGTGAAAGCCGCTCAGCTTCTGTCACCACCCAGAGAAAGCCGGGGGGGATATGAACCCCTGCTGCTCAGGTCCTTCAGAGGGGCCTCGGGGGCCGTGTTTCAGTCCAGCCCGGGGGGCCCTGAGTCCCAGCCACGCCTGCAGGGCACTCGGTTTGTTTGTGTTGAGACGAGAGAATACTCTGTCGGTGTTTCTCACTTCCATTTCTACAGATGTGCTCTGACGGTCTTCCATAATGAGACAAAGCTGAGGAAAGCTCCAGCTCACTGCGTTCATATAAAGGTATGACAAATATGCTTGTAAATAAAATGATAATTTAAATGACAATTTTCAATATTATTGTATTCAAATGTATTATTAAAATAATTATTTGATTTTTAAATCAACACAGTTATATTTGTTCAGGATATAATTTATTATAAATGAGGACAAGATGAAGAATATGTTGAGTTGTATAATGCAAAATACATTACGGAGTGTGTACGTTTCACATGCTGTAATGCCATCAAATGCCGTCACTCTCAGCACCCTCAGGTTCGCCCGGGGCCAGAAACAGTCCTGGATGAACACACACACACCTCACAGTCATGGTCTCACTACAGAGACAAGTTGTGTGTTATCTAGTTGCAGCACAGTGATGTCACAGCATGTGATGCCATCAGTGTGCACAAGTAGCACCCAACTAGGAGCACATATTATAAATATTACATAAGTAACATTTAAACTGCGAATTATGTCTGCCGCCCATTTTGCTTCCATAATCTGATAAATGAGAAAAAATGTATAATGGTACAAATGGTAATGAAGCATAAAATATGGTCACTGCATGACAGGTGGCTGGAGAGGAGGGACTAAAACAAAATTAGAGGGATTGGTGACATCAGCTGAAGAAGAAGGTTGTTTTGAAGGCAGGGCAAGTTAATATTCTGCTGAGAGATTATGAAGACAAATGTTTTTTCAGTGAAATGTGCACAAGTGAAATGTGCACAACTGCACCAGAAACAAATGTATTAAGAAAGTATGTAGGTTTAATTTTTATTTAATGTTGACTTTAATATAGTTATACAGCAGACAACCAAATTGAAATAACCAGCAAATCACCCACTCTACACGTGAGATGGGGGGTGTAATAGAATAATTATGGCCTGTATGGTGGTAATGACCCATGTGTTGAGTCAGCAAAATTTTAGAGCCTTTTTAATCAACCTCAAACAAACACTGTAACTGTCTACATGCTTCTGTCAATGTTTATTAAATCCCCAGTCACTGAATTTTAAATATTCCCACAAATTGATGCAGTTGTTAAAAAGCTCTAATATTTCAGTCACTCTGAAGGACATTAATATATCGGTTGCCACATGCCCTTTGCATTCACAAGCTCAATTACAGACCCCGGCTGATGCAAAAGAGTAATGAGACAGAATAAATATTTTCTCTTTCTTCCTCAGCCACCCGTGAAAGCAGAGCTCAGAGAGACGCCCACTGCGATGACAGGCATCTGTGCAGAACACCCGGGAAATATATATCAAAGTCAGACTCATAATTTATGTAATGACATTTGCTTGGCCACTGATTAGCTACCTTATCAACCTCAGTAATAAAGGAGCCCTAACCCCCGAGTTTATCATTCATTTATCAGCAGTCGTTTTAAATAATATCACAGGACTGTAATGTAATCATTATGCGGCGTACAGAGCGGGACGAAGGCAGTGTCACGGACTGTCATAGTTCACGCCTCTTAATTTGCCTCTGCTCTCAGACGCCGGGGACAAATTGAGTCAACAGAAAAAAGACCACGAATAAAAAGGCATATCAGAGGGCCGGATCTCAGGGACCGAGAGACGGTGGAGGAGGATGTAGGAAATGTTACATATGAACCAGGGACCAATGAGGTTACAGCCAATCAGATGCTTTAGACAGGAAGGGAACATGAATATGAAGGGATGATTAAAAGCTGAGAAGAGGGAAGGGCAGAGAAAGACTTAAGAACTAGGAAGAAACAAACAAACAAACTGCTAGACACAACAGAGGTGGAAGCTAATATAATGCTACAGTAAAGGAAGGTAAAAGAGGCAAATAAAATTTAAGGAAAGGAAGAGGTGAATTAAGTGCTTTTGATTACATAAGAAGAGAAAGAAATTTAAAAAGAAAGAAAGATTTTATAGTAAAATAACAGATTGAAAATTGATCTGCTCTAAATAACAGACAACAACAATTTTCATTAAGTCAAAACAAGCAAACAAACAACAAAAAGCAGCATTTTGTCTTTTTGTCATATCAAAAGCATTGAAATCTATAAAGACTCCATAAAGTGAGGTTGACATTATTTTTCAAACTTTTCCACCTACAGATCAGATGACAACACTCTATAATGGAGAGGGCAGGCAATATGACTGTTACATTGCACTTATCCATTTTCCCAGATATGATGGATTTTGTGCATCTGAAGCGAGAGGAATGAAAGAATATGAGAAATTACGGTGACTCCAGGAACGCAGCAATGGTAAATGTAATTTGATCGACACAAATTACGGCTGGCATGTCAGGGAGTTTCGTCTAGTCCTGCAGTAATATTCCTGTCAGAAATCTCATATATCCTTCCCCATATCACATCGTGTTTATTTATTCTCTCTCTCTCTCTCACACACACACTCACTGTCTCTCATTCACTCAAATTGCAGGATATTACATTTGTTTTGCAGCCGTTGGAGGGATAAACTGTGTCTCATAGTGTGTAGTCACATGTCATGAACACAATAACGCACTAGTCAAAAGATCTGATGAAAAGAACAGCTCAACGTTTCCACTTTAACTCCCTCTAGAATTAACACAATCATCCATTTAAATATAGTAAAGCAAAGCATTTTATATTCTAATGTCCTTTTGTATCATATTTTTCATGTTTACCTCAAAACCTAAAGCCCATATGGAGAAATGACATAAATTTCTTATGAATGCATTATTGTTCTTTATAAAATCACATTTGAGTGGTGTGAGACAATGATAAGAGGCTGTTCATGTACATAGAACTTTTATTTTAAGATTTACTGGAATTCTAATTCTTCTCGTTTTTTTATCACATGGTATTTTAATGTAACCACATGTTTTTACATATAATAATGATTTTATTTTTTTGCCAGTCACACACACATCTATCTATCTATCTATCTATCTATCTATCTATCTATCTATCTATCTATCTATATATATATATATATATATATATATATATATATATAAACAGTGCATTTGGTATAAGAAGCAGATCTTGTCTGTAAACATTATTCTCCAGCGTGCTCTTCGTTTTAAAACCTTGCGAGGTCGGATGAACATCTGCAGCCGTGGAGGAAGTCAGGCTCAGTAAGTCTGTCAGCAGTTTAACCAAACACACTAGAGGAAAACCCAACTCCAATAACAGACCTGCCCATGTTACAAACAGACAGAAGGCCACAGCACCTAGAATAAAATACCTCCTACAATAAACGGAAGAACCTTTAGAATACACAATAAGATGGAATCATCCATTGAGCATTAAACACAATAGAATTTGGCAGCTTTATGTATAAAGTCCACCAACAGCACTAATTTTACACCTCTGTGTCCATGAGGACTTTTCCTGTTGTTTTTGATGCTTTGCAGTCTGTCAGACGGATGGAATCATGGGAGGAGCCGTAAGTGGTGTTGGGGCAGCAATTCCATGTCGGAAAATTTCACTACAGTTTCACACCAATCCATAAACAAACCCGTGCCTCTAAGGTGAGACAGTAGAAGTAAAAAAAAGCCTCAGTTTTGTCAGGCTTTATGACCGTGTGTGTGTATGAACGTGTGCTTATTACCCCAGTAGAGGGGGCTCGCTGCTCTAAATCAATAATAATGACTGTGATTAATGAGGGGGATGCTCAGTCTGTGGAAGTCTATGTCCATCCCCTACGGAAGATTCTGACTCCGATCGGATCCTCCAAAGTGCTAAACCACCAAATCCTCCTGCAACGGCTTGTCAATTCAACAGGGACATCAGCTTCATCTTACAGCCTCTAAAAGACACACACATACACAATCTCACACTCTGCTCTGAAAACACACTGTCTCTGTTTCATACTTGGAAAGTATGAACAGCTTTCCAAAAACACTATAACCAATTACAACGTGGCTTTACGGAGCATTATCGCTCCTTTCACTCTCCCTCCATGTTTTTCTTCTCCACCTTTTTCTAAAGAGCCCCCCCAGATGGAGGTCTTGTCGTATGCAATATGAGATCATAAAAGGTGCTTTAGTCTAATAGAAAGGAAAAGCCTTGTGTTATGCCGTTTATGGCTTTTGTTCCCATTAAAGACAATCGGTTTGATACGTTTTCATGCTTTTGGCATAAATAAATCAGATCTGGTTTTATTACGGTATGCTTTAATGATATTTATATAATCCCTCTTTCTATAATCCCCGGCCTGTAAATAGTATAGTAGCCCAAGGGTAAGTTGTCACACAGGGACGTCTTATGAGATAAAGAACATCACAGGGGGATGTTCAATTGTCCTCTTGAGACAAAAGACTGGACAAAACATGCAAATCATACAATCCGAGAGATTAAATATCATTTACCAATCTTTCATTTTCACAGTTCAAATGTGTAATGGCTTCAGGACTGAATGTAAGACTGAATTTAAGTGAACTCAAGTGTGCAGGTAAAAAACTTTAAATCCTACTGTGTTGGATAAAAAAAAGCAAAATAAAGCTAGAAATGTACTTAATAAATAAAATCCTTTTTGTAACCAAATTTAGCTCAATTTAAATTTACCTTTTACAATTTTAAAATGTAAAAATTTTACATTGGATTGTTTTTAAGCAACTAGTTGAAACACAAAACATATTGATAAACGAAATAAAATGGAAAATTATAAAATACATGGAACAGGTGGTATTGATTTTATATTTGTTTTTAATAGACACTCTACTTGAGTTCTTTGCATTATGTTACAAAGTGAGTCTTTGCTTAATGTTTATAATGGTAAAACAAAATATTATAATCTTACTGTCTTAAGACTCTTTGTTCTGTACTACAGTCTTTACAGTCAGAAGGATTAACAACATAAACAATTTACTTCCCTTTCATCTTATGTGCAAAGCACATTAAACATTTATATTTGCAGAAGTGAAATACCTAAACTTCAGTGTGTGTGTGTATAGCAGTTGTCTATCTATAGTGCATTTGTTTAGCAGCAGATAGCAACTGCATGCATTAGTTCATGCATTAGAACAGGTAGTTCTGCAACCTGAATAACATGTTCAGTGCAAAATTAGTGAACTGATGTGCTTGTGAATACAAACACATCACACATCACAAATGAAGAATACATAGTACACAGAAGAAAACAAACCACTGTTTAAACCAGGTGTTTATGAAGTTCTCCAGGTGAAGGAGGCTAATAAAAAAAGTGTGTGCAAGTCTTGGAAAGTGCCAGTGATAAAGGGTAAAAAATGTCACTTCGATTTAAAGAGAGGACAGTTAGCAGTTCATTAAAGGAAGGGCCATATTGCAGTACGGAGGCCTGCTGGCAACCGTCCCCAATCTGGGCCACTCACAGCCAGTCCAGATGGCACGAGAACCCGTATGGAGTTTAAAAAGATCTTACAGAGAGTGTGGCAGAGTGCTTCCCCTGCCTGTCATTGACACGGTGTGGCCTGCCAGAGTCGATAGATTCCTCTCTCTCTTTCTCTGCAAAGTGTCATTGCCTGAGTGGGAATATGCTCATACTAAAGAGCTGCTGGAAGTGCTGATTTATGAGTGCTGAAATGTATTCTGCTAGTTAGTATGGAGATCAGTGCTGAAGACGATTAGTACAGACAGTGTCTCTGCTAGGAAAGCAAATATCACTGCAGCACTGCAGGAGGTTCAGATGAAATTAGCACTGTCAACTCTTATTCAACAAATCTGCTGGTAAACAGCTATTTGTTTATTATAATGAAATAAGAGGAGTTTTCATCAGTATTTTAAAAACAACATTGACTTCATTGAAATTCAACATTTGACAATCTTCCTTTTACTTAAATTTTATTTACTTAATAAAATACTAAGATTATAATTAATATTTTCTGCACCATTTTAACTGTAAAGTTTCCACTATAAAAACCACAGCTTTCCCCTTGACAACTCTGAACTATTCCCCATAAAGACCAACTTCTAAAATATTAAAATCATATTTCATCTCATTATGTGTATCAATCATTATATAGACTTGTCAAATTAAATACTCATATAGTTGAGTTTGATTGAGCAAGAATGATCAAGGAACATAAAACATGATAAATGATGAGAGTTGATATCCCAGCAGACCTGTATGATTCACTGCTGTTTGGGAAACTTCAGCTTGTAGACAGAAAACACACTTATAAGAGATGGCCTGACATACCAAACTCCAAACCCTCAAGTCTGAGATTATTTGTCATAGTCTAACTTTTGGATATTGACTCTTCAACCCAAAACTTCAGCTGATGTCTCTGCGGTTTACAGGAAGTTGGTGAGATAAGAAAGCAAATGATAAACCTGACAGAAAGTGTCTGATCAAACTTTTAGTGAATTTATGACATCACTCCTTTTGACTTATTGACCTCTACAGCTCAGGTTCCTTTGGGCCATAACGATATAGTTCGTAAATATACAGCACCAAATGATTTTTTTCCCTCAGATGGAGAAATGCACATCTCCTGCACTTGTGCCTACGAACAGGGCACTGCACCTCCGACTCCTTGGATGGCAGGGCATAGTTAGAGGGCCAGTATCTAATTGATCTCCTTAACCTGTATAAATAGTTTGTGTGTTCGGAGGCCACGGCACCATATATGCTCACAAGTGGGAATTAATAACAAAATCACTGTGGGGGTGGATAAACTGACAGCTAGCGAGTCGGTAGAATTGGCCCAGCTCATTTCTACAGTACCTGCTGACCTCTGAGCTGCCACCTGCCTTCATTTACAGTATCAAACCTGAATTATTTATGTCACATCGCCTCCACTGAGAGAAAATCAATGCAGGTGGTCATTTTGTTTGCACATCCTCTTCATGGCCATTATTCCAGACGTGCCGGCCATTAACATTCTCCCAGAATCATGACTGCAAAACATGTTTCGCACAAGGTTTGTGTGTCAAAGCTAGAAAGAGCTCTAATGACCAGTAGCTGGTGTCCCTGAACGATAAAGCCACTTGCAAATGCAAATTTTCACCAGTGCAAATGAAAGATGAAACAAATAATAATATTATTGGCCACTGAACAAGATTCACTTCTGTGTAGACCTCATTATTGTGCTTGTAAATACATTTTGTTAGTATAACCATTGTTAAAATTAACTATTAGAAAGTCTGGATGTATTTGTCACACAGGAAGTTGGAGCAAAGGCTATGTGGCAGTAATTTTCAAGGTTTTAAGTCAAAAATCCATTTACACAAATGCTTGTGATAATTAATAATTGATGCTCTCTATCCATAGTTTTATATACATTCCCTAGTTTAAACACATACATACTGAAAAATAGACACAAATGCTGCTATAGATGAGAAAGAGGAACAGACTTGCCTCTGAATTATTAATTTACTCATTTTATGTCTCTTTTCATTCGCACCAGTTTAACACAAATCTCACAGGCCTTTCTCAAAAAGCCTCAGAATATCTTTAAATATTAATCTGGATAAGAAACCATGTAATTATGTCAATCTAGCAGTTCATTTGAGTTTAACCTGGTATTTAGGTCATTATTCCACCTGAATTTAAGAGCAGTCATGGAGTGGTTTCTATTTGACAGGAGACAGGGAATATCCTGGGTGCAGACATCAAGCGTCTGAACATCACATGCTTACGCAGTTGCTCAAAGGAGGGGCGTGGAGGGTTGTTAAGCCTCATTTAAAGAGTCACGCATATTAATGACTGGAACTCAGATCTGACTGGCCCAGTCAAAAGGCAGGTTAATGAATATGGCTGCAGGGGTTCATGGGAAATTGCTCACATTTTGAAGCTGGAAGAGCGAGTGATTTTGGGTCTGTACCTTAACATAACAGAAATTCATGTAAAATACTAAATGAAAAATTTTAGGGTGTCCCAGCTTATCTAGTATGCACAAAAGAGTCATAATTTCATAATGCATTTTTAAAGAAACATTTATATTACCCATAACTAAATGTTTAAAAATGTGTTAAAGGGTCCTTAAAGTTTTAGTCAAAGGTATGGGTCACTATCTCTTTCTTATGTTTCTATAGAACCTTTAAAATCCTACAAAGAACCTTTTGTGCAAAAGAAAATTTGGTGAATGTTAAAGGTTGCTTACCATACAGTCCAACAAAGAACCTTTTAGGACCATTTATTTTATAAGTGCTGTTTCATTTTATATATGCTGTTTAAAATAACAGGCTTTGCAATCAGTCAGACATTTTCACTGTTCTCAAGAAAAGTTTTTTCCTTCTATTTTTAAATATGCTGTTTGTTTGGAAATGTGCAACATCAGATTAATAAAAAAGTCAAACAATTGAAGTTTCCACAGAGTCTGATGGTAATAAAATTCATGCAAATGCACAGCAACACAGGATGGCAGACACTCTGACAGCTAGTGACCTTTAAGTTCATGATGAAAAACAAATGTCAAGTGTCTAAGAGGCTGGACTGTTGCAGGCTTTGTGGGGATTTTGTGTGCGTCTTACAGGACGCATTAATTCAACCCACTGTCAATATCTTGAAAAACAGGGATGTTTGTGCACAAATGCGGCTCCTCATTTATATAGAAAACAAGATTGGTAGTCTTTGATCCTCTGTTAGTGATGTAGATAAGGGCATTGTAACCCCGCTTAGATGCAGTCATTAGGCATCCCATTGATTTGGCTGTGATTTCAAATGTAATTGTACATAGTGGCTGCCACATGTCCTGCTCAAAAAAACACGTAAACTAGACTTACACATTTTTTGAGCTGCTAAGATGTGTGGTTGCTAGGGTGGTTGTTTACTAGCCCAAGACAACGAAATTCACCCATAGGTCTGTATAACAGTTTAGCCCCTGAATAAGTTCCTGCCTTTAATTTAAATTGATGGAATTATTTAGTCTGTTTTATTGCCCACTCAGGTGAATATCATTAGCCTGATTGCTTAGAAAAGTAATAGCACGTCTTCTCAACAAGACACGCAATTTGAGGAATATGTAGCACAAATGAAAGTTTGTTCAAATCACTTTAACATTAAGTATGAGTGACAGTGATAGTGATGTTTGTTTTTAGCAAACACAATTAGCGTGTGCAATACTCAACACTTCTTTTCCCCCTGCAGATAATGACAGGAAAGAAAATAAAGGTTGAGCGCTTATTTTATAAATATGTCAATTTACAGTCCCATAATTCTGTGCAAATGATGTGCCAACAGTTGCAGTTACTGTATTTCACATCAAGGCGCCGGTAACATTCTTATTGAAACAAGAAAAAGATTGATTACAGTGAGCTTTTTGTCGACAGAGTTTATACAGATCATGTCATACAAACTCACTGTATAGTGAGCCCATGTCTCCTCAGAGAGACGGCCGGCAGAGAGCGAATGTTGTATCAGAGAGTTTCAGGAGGAGAATTTTGTCCCTGAAAACCAAGCAGAATCCCACCTGAGATTAGAAAATCATGGAATTGTGTTAAAATAACTTGGTAAAATACAATGACTACGTCCAATAATTCAGTCCTCCCAAATGTCTCGGGTATACTTAGAGGGACAGAGATATACAATGTTGTTGGCACAACCAAACAAATCTGTTCACTCGCTTCATACTTTCCAACTAAGTCAGTCTCAAAACAATAGAATCAAATAATGAATTCGTTTTCGGGGGTCACGGAGTTCTTTGTAGTTTGTTCATTGCAGCATACACCCAACATTCAATGCACTAAAGAAAAGCCACAAATTTAATAGAAACTTTGAGGGTGGAAATGCCTGTCACTGCTCTTCAAAGCAGGGCCTTGCACAACATAAAGACCGGATTGGACTATTTTACAGCTTACAGTGGCCACAAATAAATGTTCCGAGTACACAAAGACAATTCATCTCCTTCTCTTTCAACATAGTGAGGAAGGAAAGACATTTGTATATCCTGCTCCATGTACAGAGGTCTTGCAGAGTGTATGGAAACCATTGTTATGATACATCCATCCTACCTCATAACACAACTCAAAGCATCCTAAATGATCTCGAGGACAACTAGAGCTTCAAATGTCCTGTTTGTGCCACCGTGACAGAAAAGATAAACGTATCAAATATCCAGCGACTAACACTCTTCACAAATATTTTCTTACAATATCACTTTCCCCCAAACTCGTCAAGTTACTGGAAGTTGACTTCGGCTAAATGCAAACAATTTGGTTCACTTTTCTCCACCTTCAGCCTATTTCTGTCAAGTGCTGCGCTCCAGCCCAACCCGGCAAATGGATTGTGGGAAAAGTGATGCGTCCCCAACAATTCTATCATGAAGAAATGAAGAAAGGCAACATTACAGATGAGTTCACATATACAGTACTCAGCCTGAGATCCACTCTCCCCCACCTCCCTGCCTCTGACAGTTATTGTTTGCTGAACGGATGACAAGATTGATGCTTCTCTGTAAATCAGGGCCGAGCATGAGTGACTCCTTCCCTTACTCATATCTATCATCTGCAGAATGGAGATTAATAGGAGAAAGTCCTATTCTTGGATTTGTTGAGGGCACTTGCTCCCTGACCTCTGGTAAATAATTAGATATCTTTGAGAGCCACTGCACCGTGGAGATGGACAGGCAGAGCTGCAGACGAACTCTAATGGCCTGCAGGGTGAATTCGTGTGCAAATGGTCTGTTACACACCAGACAAGAACAAGCTATGTAGTTTTGCTTTTTTTATGTTTATGTTTGTATGTGTGTGTGTCTGCACATACATTCATACATCAACACACACACATACACATTTATGTGTGTGTGTATA
>JBAJNP010002313.1:28076-42415 GCA_036877545.1 Yasuhikotakia modesta
AGTGTGTGTATATGTGTGTATGTGTGTGTGTGTACATATTTATTTAAATATATATATAAAATATTTAATATATTTATATATTATATAAATATAAAATATTTCATTTAAATAGCTGTTTAAAATTTGTTATGACTCAAAAAATACAAATTTCAAAATTAAAAAAAAATCTTCAAGACAATGTTTTAAAGAATTGCAGAAATAATGATCAGCTTCTAGAAAATAAATCTTCAGAAAAGGCCCTAAAATAGTTCATAGAATAAAAAAACTACACAGTCCAAAACAAATGAGAACAATCACAAAGCTTGCTAAACATGCATCCTTTAGTTCCACGCCATGTTTATTAAGCTCTTTGCAAGCAGTTTTTATTTGTTTGTTTGCTTGTTTTGTTTTTGGGAGGGAATGCCTCATAACATAACATTCTAAAAATCTGCATAAGAATCTTCTAATTGGCTGTAAGGTTTCATTCTTCCAGCAATTAATAAGTGAATTCAAGTTTGCTGGATGCTTTGTTAAAAGGTATTAGAATATCTGTGCCATTGCTTCTTCTACAGAGAAAAGTGCATCCCAACAAAATATTATCAAAGGCTGGGGGCCCAGGGGCCTTTTGGATATTTTTATTTTCTTATAATTGAGCTGTAATGGGCCTATATGGGGCATGTTTTTCTGCTTTATAGAGGATTTTAATGCTTTCCATTATCACTTTACAAAACTTGAGGTTTAATGTTACAAAACTTAGAAAGAGTTTCATTAACACCAGAAAACAATTTCACAACGAAAAAAGACGAAGAAAACGTCAGCAGGAAATGTGTAACGCAAATCACACAACAAATGTGTTTTTGTTGAAACTCAACAGTAAGATGTTTTAGAAACATAAAAGGAAAATATGCAACATTTATGAAACATTTTAAGATTCACCAGAAACATATCATTATAAATTTGGATGCTGCTGGTGATGTCACTCAAAAGTAAAATTATATTATAAAGTACAGTAGTAAAATTATTATTTGTTATTATTAACAATTTATTTGTAGTATTCAGAAAATGAAAAAAAAATTATTTTCACTTAAAAAATAAGTTGAATATGTCATCCAATACATTAGAACCAGTAAATTATGATAGAGGCATAAATATGTACCACAGTGAAAATGGCCCAACTACTTCTTCTTAGTTCTCTGTGGCAAAACCAACTTTAACGGCCAACCTGACAAGAGCAGGATCCTAGGATGTTCTCAGCCTTCATTAATGCTGTTAGACTCCTCCTCTGGTCTGCTGTCGAGGTGAAGTGCTTAGGCTAGAACAGAGTGATGGATGATCGGGGAGTAAACGGGGGACGTCTGGGCGAAAGCGGGTGGGTGTGAATGATTCACAATTTCCCTCTTTCAAAGCTTTTCTGATAATGACACATCTACTGCTCTGGCGTCCTTTATTACCACTGCTAATAGAAACAACAATAATAAAACTAATACAATAACACATACTAATAACCACCATCATCATTATAAACTTAATTTGTCCCATTAATTGTCAGACATTATGCTGAAAATACATGATCCTGCGTATTTTTTCCCCCTTATAAACTGCGGTAATAATCTATGAACTGCTTTGTTATCGCTGGGAGGAGAAATTGTGCTGTAATGTAATATTATTTGATATTTAAGGCTTTAGTTTTATAGTACACTTCTGTTTTTAAAATTAGGCCGCAATGATCTCGGCATTATTGCGTAATAATCCAATACAATATGTTTTATTGTATTTTTGTCAATTAAATTACTCTCGGACGAGTGCACCTGGATGTCACCTTTGAGGAGGTTGTTATACGAAGGTTTATTATAAAGGTTTATTATTGTGGACCTGTTTACCTTGAGAAAATAAGATTTTCTCCTGATAAGCAATTTTGTTTATTACTTTTAATGATTTCATTAGGAGAACGCTGCCTCAGAGGTGGGCTGAGGAACCGGGCAGCTCGCCTGAGAAAATACAAACACATGCGCACCATATGAAGAAATGAACAATTAAAACTGCAAATATTAATAATAACAGACAACCAAGCTGATAACAATGCCATAATGACCATCAATAAAACTGCAACAACAAAGCAACACAAATTACTTCTAATCTATAACAGCCCACCCCCAAAATAAACTAAATTCGAAAAGCAATAACGGTGCTTGCTGGCCTAAAAAAATAACTCAAGGATGTTAGTGATACATAATATATATGAGTGAATCTCATTGTTTGGGTTGATTTGTTGCTTAAATAAGCAATGAATTCAAAAATAATCGAAAAAAGCTCTCTGTCAACATCTCTATTCACTTCAGTGGAACTTGCTCAGTCAGTACATTTAGTGATCTGGAAGGAGAGAGAGAGAGAGAGAGAGAGAGACTTAAATGAGTGATAATCATTTTTTGAATGGTTGTAAAGAAATATGCTTTTCATGTCAAGTGTTGTAGTAACAGCATCTACCAGCAGAGGCTAACTGCTCAAGCTAAAAGGCCACAACTTGACCTCCTGTAAATAAACTAAATCAACATCAGTGCACAAACACAATTTGCCATTTAGGTTTCTGCTCTTGTTGTGACATTCTGATGACAGTCACTAAAGCACTAGAACTATCTACACCAGATTAATGTCTAATACAGTGTAGCTCATTTATGGTTCATTTTATCTGATACCCAGCATGTGTAAATACACTGATTTAAAATCACTTTAAATCTCAGAACATCTACCGGGCATGTTCTGATTACAATCATTTAAGTTACGCTATAAAGCAATTGTTGTTCAAAGCCTCCATCATTCGACAGTCACGATCAGCCAGGCATATCTGCGCTCTGTGAAGTACCTCCACTCCGGCATTGAGCTCCACACAAAGAGCGTCTGTGTCGGGTGCAGAGTGTCTTACACGCTGTGGGTTTGACTTTGCCAGTGGCTTCATGGGAAAGCATGGTGGGGCTCTGCCAGTGGTTCTCTACTGCTTGCTGTGATTCTGTTAAACAGTCCAGGCGTCGTGCCATCACCCTGAACAGCCTTCATTTCTCATTCTCACCCTCTTTCTGAAAGTAAGTCTGTTGACCTTAGAGAGGCTAAATTTCCAGAGCATTAAATCAGGGCAGCTACCCGATTCCATTGCGGAGAGCTGACCCATGTAATCGGCATGCAGGATTGGAGTGGTATTGTTTTTAAAGCATCGTCACTGTGTGGCAGACGACAGCAGGCTTACCTCCACAATGGCGGCATGTGGAAGTGTGACAGGGTTCTGTCGTGGCTGTCCATGGTTCAAACACTGCAGATCAGGGGAAATGTCATAGTTTGGCTGAGTGCAGAGCGCACTGGATAATCTTGTGTTGGCCTCTGCTCACTTTACCGCTCTGGGTGTTCTGCCAAGAAGGTGGTAAAAAAAGGCTGTTGCACATTTGGCATGCTGAGACACTTGTACCTGAGACTGGTGTAGTAATGTTTCTGACTCATGTTGCTCTCTACATAACCAGACAGCTCCTGGACAAATCACATTAATTCTGTACTCAATTTAAGTACTTTTTGAGGTAGCATACTAACAATGAATGTGAATGACGTAATTGAATCAAAATGATGGCACAACATATACTGACATTTGCAATGCATCATGGGAGTGGCTGTCAGCCCCAGTGTAAATAGCACTAAAGCATCATCTCAGTAACACTCTTAAAAAAACTCTAATTATTAAAAATAAATGGAGAAAATAATGGAAGTTGCTATTTTAGACAATATAGATGATATGGACAATATAGATCACAAACTGACATAAGTGTGTCAATGATTTAATATGGACAATATAGATCACAAACTGACATAAGTGTGTCAATGATTTTCCTGTACCATAAAGTACATGCATATGCTGATCTGATAAAAATTATCTCTAGAAAAAAAAATATTTTTATTGAAGAGAAAAGTTTGTTTAAAATTCTTTGTGAAAAGTCTCTTGTGTGTAAACAGCGCAAAAAGTGTGTAGTCAGATTATTTTCAAAATCTATTTTGGTCATCAAAGAAACTAAATTATTGTAGTTGTTAAGAACCGAATCTCGCTCCCTTAAGATTCACACCCTGAGGACTGCATTCAGTGTGCAGAAAACAGTTCATGTGTTCTCTATGAATGACGTATTGAAAATAATCCTATCCCAAGTGGGAGTTTGGTTAGCACATAAGCAGGACCAATATAAGCTTCCTTCTCTCTGCATGTTTTTTGTCCCTTTCCTGCATTTGAACTGTATACAAAGAAAGGAATTCACAGAAATGTTTGGAATGTGTTCCCAGTTTTGTACACTAAGGATTTGGTTAGATTAAGCTAATTCAGCAAAAAAAACTATTTAAGTCAGCAAAATAACTATCCTTAGTTTTCTTAATGTAATTTAGTCTTAAATTTATACTTTATTTATGGCATAACAATTTTTATTTTGCACCTTTGCACCTAATTGACTGTGATGATGTTTTGAGCCTGTGCTTGGATACCGCAGGTTAATCCTGTTCATATTTAATCGATTAGTTTTTATAAACACTAAGACATTTACCGTTAATACCCTGACAGCATCCTAAAGAAGAGTTTTTAATGTATATAAACCTTTAAAAAAACAAATTCTTAGATGATTTTTTAAATAATTTTTACAATAAAATCATTATAAATTATAATGTATTCAATTATAAATTCTATGTATTCAGTTTTCCATGATTAGTGCATGAACATTGCCTCCAAAGTACTTTCTGTGTGTTAAAGGGTTTATGATATAGATACTCTTGGTAGTGCCCATTTTGAAGTGTATACAAATGTCCAAAATGATATGTGTGCTAGAAGCACATTTTACCTCTGAATACAAATGAGATCAGGTTGGATGTCATCAGAGAGAAAGTCTGTTGCAGAAACACCAGCCTGCTCTTTAAGAGCTCTCACCTTTTCTGCACATCTCCCATGGGAGAAGATCCAGTGAGCACAACACCAATTCAAACCAGGACACTCCACCACACCACCCACTGGGTGGCGGGAGGAGAGGGTGGTAGTCGAGGGGCATGGCAATGATTTGATTAATAAAAGTCAGAAATTTACAGGCAGAAAATAATCTATAGATGTGATGGAGTGGAACATTTCTCATCAAACTGTGAAAATTCTCAGATCCCAGAAGAACCGTGGCTCGGTGAAGTTCCATCTGTGCAAATACGAGCTCTGTGGAACACAGACTTGAGCTCAAAATGAGAAATTTGATGGCACGCATGGTGAGTGTCGCAAACCTAATTTTAACATCGGAGAGCAGACTGAATACCTCCATTCATTTTTGGATAATTTAAAAGGCTTCAGACTGACTATTTTTTTCATAGGGTCGATTCCCCAGTGCAGACTCCCAAAATTGATGGAGAATTTAAAACAATTAAATGCAGCCACAACATTAACCCATTTCCATACTGCTCTGAAAGGATTTACACTCTTCATCAAATATTCAAAATATGTTGCCATTATTTTAATTTTTTTGGCATTTGACAAAGTGTTAAAGAGGCAAATGCCAAGGAAATCTAAATTATGTGCACAAACAATAACAGCTTTCTGGCCTTTAATCAGTAAAAGTTATGAACATATAGAAAAGGATAATATAATAAGTATTTAATATGACTCTTTTAATAAACAGATAAGCACATATAAAGTACCAACTCACAACCTGTTGAATAAATGTTGCAATTTAGCTGAACTATTTACCATGACTTAATTCCCCAAAACTAGCAGTCTAGACGTGACACGGCGTGGCCTGTAGACTTAGTGAATTCTACAGTAGTCTGGGGAGACACAGAAACAGCCTGTGCAGGGTAAAAAATAGCAGATAAAAAACTGTCAGAGAAATCAATGTGCCCACACTTGCACCCAAATCTCTAAGTGATCATTAGTTTGTATGCGAGCTCGGTTTCCATAAAAGACCTTGAGGATCCTTATTGTAATTCCAAATTGCTTAGGCAGGTATATTTATTTATATTTTGGAAAGGGGAGAGGCAGCAGTTGGAACGACCCTTGACTCAAAGACACCCCAGCCACCCCGCAGCCACCCGGCAGCTGGATTACACACATCTGACAAGTATGCCCAGCGCTGTCAGATTTTGTGATGTTGGGAATCCATTGCTGTAATTGACAACACATCGAGATGCTGAAAAGGTAATCATTCCAGATCACCCTTCTCTTCTACAATGGCCCCCCTTAAGCCTGGCGGATAATAGCTAGAGGGCAGACAGTCGAGTGTGATGATTCGTAACAGTTTATTAGCTTGTATTCACTCAATATGTGGCTCTGACAGAACTTTCGGTTCATAGCAGTTGCTGATGAATTCTAATTATCATCACATTTAAATCACTGCATAACTGAAAAAAGTTTAAGAGGCCACATGGCAATTATAAGTTCAGTGTTGTGCGATTTGTTTTCAAAGTGGCTGTTTTCACAGATGTTTGTAGGTATCATAATGTCTTTTGTACACACAATGCACCTTACAGGACCTGAAATGCCATTAAAACATCCACATGACTTGTGCACCAAATTCCAAAGTCTCCTTATGTCAACGGACAGCTTTGTGTGACAAACAGTATAAAACTTAGGTCATTATGAAACAAAAACACATCATTCTGATAGACTTTATTCTCACCTGGCACCCTCTCTTCACCTCTCTCTCTCTCTCTCTCTCCATCTCTTGCTCTCTCTCTTTCTGTTCTGGAGTTTAATTTCTGTGATAGGCTTCAGTAAGCAAATGCAAATGTGTTTAATGATTTGCATCACTGGATCATTTCTGGGTTTAATATGCTTTGGTATTCTGGTCAAGCACCCAGATTTGATTTGGAGGTCTTTGCGAGCTCCCAAAGACAGACATAATCGCATATGCCATATTAGCATGGGCCAAAATGAGGAAGAAATTACACAATAGGTCCCCAATGATCAAATCATTCCACACACAGGTTACTTCATACTACCACAGCTTATAAACCGACCAGCACCAGTTAATGCAATTTTCTTCAGCTTAGAGCTAAATTGTAAAATTTTCCTCCAGCTGCACTTTTAAGAAGATTGTTGCCACTAAAATGTGCCTTCAATGGTGATTTACCCCCCAAAAATGATCATTTAGTCTCCGTTTGCTTGCTCTCATGCTGTTTCAAACCTGCATGATTCTTCTACAAATACAAAAGAAGAAACTTGAATGTCCAGAGGAAAAAATGTCCACATTGTGCCTTTTTAGACAAAACAATGGAAGCATAGAGCTCTACACAAAACATAAAATATTCATAGTTTTCCAGATCCATAAAATATAAGTCCAAAAGCACATAATTCATCATTTGACAAAAAAACAAATATGAGAAAGTGAATGAATATTGAGACCAGGAGGCCTGTTCCTCTAACAAAGTTATTTTATGTCCACATACTGTACGAATAAATCAGCCAATCCTACAATATACAGAGCACTGCATTAATCAGCATGTACAAATATCTAAACAGATATTTGTACATGTATGAATATCTATCTAAACCTTCTGTCCATCAAATTTTAAATTGACTAAAGTATCAACAATCCCTAGCTAGTCCCTAATGCTTATTTTCTTCCTGAGAAGTCATAGAAAAACAGTAGAGCAGTAGATCTTTTCTGGAGACAGAAAGGTCAATTGTTAAAACAGACTCTATCTGACATTATGTTTCTAAAGGTGTTTTAATTAATCACTGTGAGACTGTCACAATGGGTGAGTTAACGAGCTACTGAGGCCTAACCAGAGGCTATCCACTAACTCAGTCTGGAGAAACCATTTAACCAAGTACAGAAACATCCAGTACAGGATGTGCAGATGTCCACATACAAAGCTTTTCTTTGAAAGATTATTCTTCATTGTATTTATTGCTCGTGGTGATATGTTCTTCTTTCTCTGCCATATCAAATTAAACATTATAGGGAATATGCCAAGTAAGCACAATACTTCACCCATGTAATTTTTATTAACCACGGCGTAATGCATACTTAATGTCTGCTTTTTGCTACATTGACTTAGGGTATGGATTGCTTAACAAACATCATACTGGCCTTTTATAATTAAACTGAAATAATACTGATTAAAATGCCATGCAACACACTTCTTGAGTTTGTTACATTACTTTGGATCATTAACTCTGGAAAAGCTTATGTTGACAGACATGGGGGGGAGTAATGAAGAGGTCTGTACCGGCCCCACAGCGGAGAACAGCTACAGTGTAGCTGAAATATGGAAGATTCTGGAAAGGGTTCCACAGATGGTGCATAGTTGTGGACATATGAATTGCCACATGGCACCACTAAGCAGTACATAACTTATTGTGAAAGCAAACACATCTGATCAACTATGCAAAACATCCTTGGAGTGACAGCACTGTGTAGCTCAACCAGAATGTTGACAGTCACAGCTACTGGTCTACTGGTTCACTTGTGAGGTGGATGGAATACACAGAATATGGGTTTCATATGATGTTTTATTATGGCAATATATCAGCAGGTCTATAGGAAGGCCTACATGGTTACAATTTTGCATAATGTGTTAAACAGCCTAACAATGTGATCACATACTTATTCTTTATTAATATTTTTTCTGCATATTAGAATAATAGCAAACTTACTAATGCCATGTAAAAGCACAATTATTACCATGAAAATTGTGTTTTATTGATTTTAAAAGGCATCCAAAATAAATGAACAATCTGCAAAATCATTCATTATCTCTTCTATTAAAAATTTTTTATCATGCAGCTTCTTGAGGTCAACGAGTATTAAATAATTTAAATTTATGCTTGACTCCTCTTGTCTCTTGTCTTTATCTTATAATATTTTATTTTTATATTTAAATATTTAATCTATTTAAAAAATATAGATTTTTAAAATAAAAAAATCTCTTTTTCTAATGTAATACAATTATATTTTTGTCCACAAAAGCAATTTTAAACATTAAAACATACCCTCTGATTACAAAGATTTTTAAAATCATACGAGTTTTGTTAAGTCATCTTAAACTTTTGACTAGTAATGTACAAACATATACATACTAATGAGAATAGTGAGAAATAATGCTGCATGCAATGCAGCAGAAAAAGATTTTAACACTGAAGTTCTCTTTTCTAATTTTAGTGTTTTAAATCACACAGGCATATTTACCTGCTCTTATTTGTCACATTAACTAAATAACAATCACAAGTCGTGGATGTTTACAACATTGTGAATGAGTCTGAGCTCTGACTTTGCCGGTTGTAGGTCAAAAGATCATCTACAAAGAACTTCTAATGACCAAAAGGAACAAAGCAGGAGTTCAATTAGATTTGCGCACAAGCTCTATCTCTCTGGTCTGATGCCTCACCAATCATAAAGCTGTACGGTGAGTACAGTAAGTTTGTAGTATCACCAGCACACCTATATTAGAGCATTCTCTCCCCTCACAGTGTCCAGGGACAAATAAAACTGCTGAGAGAAGATGATGTCGCGGCTGAGGATATACAGGACTGCGAATGTGTGTGTGTTTGTGTGATAGATGGGAGGAAATGTGCATGGTTCAACACTATCACAGTCATTACACATTTCCGGCCGGTGTAGCAGAAAAGCAAAAAGAAAAACCCTGCACTTTACATTGTCACCAGCATCTCTGCTCTTAACAAGCCTACCTGGTTCTAGCCCACACCATTTATATTGCCCACAGAACAGGAAAGAGGCTTATGAGGACTGTGTCAATATAAGTTTTGATATATTGAAATTTACCTAAAAGCACTAGACAGCATGACTAGGATGTTTTTTGTTTAAGGACAACAGTAGGACTTCAAATTAGCACTTTGCAGGATGGGAAAATGCAAGAACATGAAGGGAAATAAGAGGAAATAAAGGGTGTATTACTCTCTGTGTTTTTTTTTTTCAGTTCAGGGGTTGCTTTTATTGTTGCTGTGATACCATACAAATCACCGCTATATCACAAAATGTCCCCGGTCAAAATTGGCTGGAGGCAAGTGATATCTCCGAGTAAACAGTATATGAAGACCATATCTTAAAATGATAGATCACCTCATTTTCCTGTGACAGAGGTCTTTCCTGCCACAAACATCCGTCACTGAAACTTCACAGATGGAGAGGGAGAGAGAGAGAGAGAAAGGGGGGGGGGGCGCTGTTTCAAAATCCGCTAAACAGCCAATGTAGGGCGATTTTAGGAAGTCATAAGAGCAAAAACTGCATAAATATTGTGAGGCATCATGTATTCTTTGTAAAAAAGACAATACTATAATGCACTATACAATTAGTCCAAGATGGTCAACAAAGATCCACTGTTTATGTCCAAATTGGTCACTTGCTCCCTTAAAAGGCAGCTGCCTTAGCAGTAGACAGCAAGGTATATAAATAGGTTTTGGAACAAAACCAGAGGGGAAAAGAACTGGTAGAACTGGTGGCATGTCGATTTTAGGAATAATTAGTCTTAAATAATTAAACTGATAAAAAATATAACTAAACATGCTCAATATCATATTACTTCACAATCAGAATCACTTTCATTATTTAAAAAAATAGAAATGTTCAATTAAATTGATCGGCTTAAAACAGGGCCACATTTTATCAGCTTGGAAACTTGTAAATGTCAGATTCATCAACAGCTTAAAGACCATCTTTGAATTATTCCATCCTCTTCATCTGACATATGCTTCTAATCCAATCTCTCTGAAAAGCTTCAAAAGATGATTTCTTTTAACTGATACCAGCAACACTAGCTGTAATAAAGATTTCTGCATCTAATGAGGCCCTGAAGGGCAGTGTCAGATTTATAGATTTATTGACGCTCTGCAACATTATTTTCAGGCCAACAGACTCCCTACTTGACTTCCTGTGCTTACAATGATTTGGGACCATTGAAAAAAGCCACATTCTGTTTACAGCGCACACGGTGTTTGATGTATGGGTCGACCTTATTGCAAATGAGCACTACATAATTGTGCAGGAATGGGAGGAAGGAAAACACATCAAAACCGTTTTTCATTTTGCTCCTGTATGAAAAATTCAAAAGACTGAAAATCAGGGTTCAACGAGTTTGGGCAAGATATTATTTTCCAATATTTCAATCAATTTATCTGTCATCCGAATCTGGCGTGTGAAGGCACCAAAAGATGCAATTTAACTGGTGAGGTCCAAGATGTTTCTAGAGCTCTGTGTCATATCCTGTAGGAGCGCTGGAGTCTCCTGATTTCAGAGAGATCCTGAAATCAATCATTCCCACTCATTCCTGGCAAACAGCACTTTGTTCCCTGTTTTTCCTGTTTGGAAATATTTAAACATGGAATATTTGAGGTAAGGTAGAACACACAGAAGGTAAATGATGTATGTTTTTAACATAAGTGTAAATATGAATATTAAAATAGATGTGTACACTGTTCTGTCTATTATGTATAAATTGGCTTTGGCAAGTCAACAAAAGTGTTTTTGGAACTGCAACATGGACTCTTCTCCAGTGGAAAATGTACTATCAGAAGTTTAGTTGCATGATGCCAACAGTTTATTTTTATATAATATTATGTGGGAAGATCACTGTGTGTTCAGGATTCTGTCATGAGTATAGTGATAATTGGATCATGTGCATCATATCTCAACTTCCTGTTTAAATAGAATTAGTGCTCTGCTGACCTGTGCAGTTCCAAGCTCCTACAGAAACACTGACAACACTGAGTTCTATGTATTCTCAGTTGAGTCTGTGTCTGGTTCTGGAGTCTTCAGTAACTGCTTGTCTAGTGCTTAAGATGTTAGTGTCCCTTCCAGGTCCCATCTGAGTCTAGCTCACGTACTAACATTCATGTTCATACAATATAGTGACTGTAATGTCTGAGAAATTATGAATACTGCATTAGCTTCTAAACTAGACTACAGTGTATTATACAGTATTTTAGCTATGTAGATAGACAGACAGACAGACAGAATCAGTTAGTCAGTCAGTTAGTTTAAGGGACCTTTGCATTCTGCCCATTGTCATCTTTATCAGCACAAATACCATCACAACAGCATATAACATGTCATTACATGTAAATTAAGAAGATTAAAGCTAAACATGACCTTGCATCATTTATCCTCAGGACTGAAAGCACAAGTGCACAGTTGCAGGAGGACAGCCGCAACGTTCCCCGTGTGCATCTGTTTGAGCTCTTTCGTCTCCGGGAAATGGAGGGAACTAAATTAATTCGGTCCATCTGTGTCATTTCCTGTAGCACATGTGAAAAAACTAATTAGACTTTCAAGTGTCTCTTTTAAAACAAACATGACCCTACAACCATCAAATATGAAAATGTTCTGTGAACAAAAAAGAATAAATATATAATTGATTAATAGAAAAATGTGTGACTTAAATATCCCCACATAGGCCGTGTCTTATTAACATAGCACGCATAAACAAAAAAACATGCCCCCTCATTTGCATATAAATATAAACAATACATTGGCATATCAGGATTCCAGTCACACATACACTGTGCTATCAGCTTAAATTTCTAAGTGGCAAGGGCTGACAAACAATGATTATTTTTTTATAGGCTAAGGATTCAGCTTTTTGTCTGGCTAAAGCTACCCCTGATTTTATGCACATTGTTTTTAGTTAATGATTCTCAGCTGCTTGTTGTGCCTCTGATAGCACGGAAAGCAACCATATGCTCCACCAAAAGACAAATGATTAGCAAATGAAATTCTGGACAGCTGTCTGACTGAAAGTGTTTGGTTGATAGCATTCTGCTATCATAATTAGCTTAAGCTTTGGGTTAATTAACTTTCTACCTGGATATGCATAATAATAGCCAAAAGAGTGCGCGAGAGAGAGCAAGGGAGAGAAATAAAGAAAAAACGCGAGAGCTACTATCGCGTCAACAACGGCAGCAGCGTTTTATTCAGTATTTCAAGAGCATATTAGAATTTTGAGAGTGATTAATCCAGGGAATATTGTGGAATACAGTAGATTTTATTTGCATGGTAGATAATGCTGAAACAATTGGAATCTATTATATGGAAGAATGCCATTTTCCAGTTGTAATTAAAGTTTCTGAAAGCAATCACTGATTTTAACTGCTTTTGTTGCGGGAGAGAGGCAGGTTTGTAAGAAATAAATGTACAAAGGCCCTCTTAAAATGTGACTGCAGACGCTAAATTAGCAGCAGGGCGTATCAAATTTGTTTTACCAATGTAAAATATGTTCAGACATATCAATGACTGAAGCCTTTGTTAACATCACAGAGATGGTGACTTGCCTTGCTTAAAGCTTTCTGGTGTTCTTTGTGGCATTTGGCCTTTTATTTGATCAAAAATATGAAAGAAATTTAAAACATGAAGAATTTTTTAATTCATGTTCAGCTGTATCAACAGCATCTGTGACAGCTGTTAACAAAAAATAAAATTGAGAATTAGAATTTGACAGAAAAATGTTGATTTTTCTGCTCTTGAAAGTGTGGCCAACTCTGCCACGGCACTAGTCTTAACTCTTTACAAATGTGGCATTTCCATGGTACAGTCTTCACCCAAAGGAATTACACTGGTAACATGTAACTAGTGAAAGTCAAAGGGGAGTTTATTGTCATTTCAGCCATATACAAGTACATAGTGAAACGAAACAATGTTTTTTCCAGGACCAAGGTGCTACAGTACAACACAGAACAACACTATAATGAAACATACTATAATGTACAGTATATTTACATTTATTTATTTGGCAGATGCTTTAAAAGCGACTTACAGTGAATTCAAGGCATACATTTTCATCAGTACTTGTTTTCCCTTGGATCAAATCCACAACCTTAGCACTGCTAGCGCAATGCTCTACCAGTTGAGCTATACAACTGGGGTATGTACAAAAAACTCTATACCTAGTCTTTTTTTCTTCACTGTCATATCAGATACTCAAAGCTAATGAACATAAATCATGTCACAGAGACTGTTTTGAGCTTAACCTGGATTTGCTGTTTATAAAGTTTATTGTGAGATAGCTGTTAGTTTGGTAACATTCAAACATTCATGAGGCAGCTTCATTTCTTCTCGGACACACTGCAAGCTCATTTTTTGGACCTGTGTGGTTTGTAAATCAATTTTCTGAGTGTGGTGAAAAGCAGAGGGGAGGGCTATGTCACTTTCCACTCTTGTTTGCATGATTTACCAAAGCGCACTGTAAGACGCTCGTCATCTTAAGGGGACGCTGAGGGAACACGCAGGTCACCAATCGGAATTGTGAATTTGGAGAAATAACTGGGGTTTACATGTCCCAAAGCACAGCAGATCCACAGAGGCTCAGAGCACAGTGCTTGAATGACCAATTTAGGATACCTTGAATGTATGTTTGCATATATA
>JBAJNP010002314.1:0-49575 GCA_036877545.1 Yasuhikotakia modesta
CAGTCAGAGCAGCTCTGTGCCGGACAGCAGACGAGTGGAGAGCGTTTATTCCTGCACAAGTGTTGGGTATCTTCTGCGCTTCACGCACAGCTTTAATTAGAATCGCTTTTAAATATTCATGCCAGTTGTCTGTACTGTAATCCTGTGAGGAAACCAGATAACTAGATGGAGGAAACTGTGTGACACCAAAACACACTGGCTGACAGCTTCAAGCTGTTTAGCAGTTAATTAATTACCCCGGTGAAGAGAGATTATAATAAATAAATATTGGGCCATCATGAGCCGCTGTGAACCTGAGAGCTGATGGCAGGAAGGTCAGGGCCTATCAACCTCAAAGTTAATGTGTCCACATGCTGTGCAGCAGGCTGGCCATTCATATGCATCAAAGTCAAGCGCTGGCTGCCGGGTGGGTGTTTGAGAGAATCACACAGCCCACTGCGTCGCTGTAAGAGGAGGTTCTTGTGTTCTCGAGCGGTCGTAGCGCTTCTCTCTGATTCAGAGAGCGTCACGTCCCTCCAGCACTAAAACATGACTGCTTTAAAAATCCACAAACATTCAACGTCTTAAAAAGTTTTCTCAAAGTTTTCTAAAAACATCTTGCACTAATAACATAGATCATATACCTCAAAAATGTCACTTTCTAATATTGTTACTGAAACCTTAAAAAAGTTATATAAGAACTTTAACGTTCTTATTTCCAAGCAGTAACATTAATACAATGTCTAAACAACCGCATGTCGCCTGTATGCATGTTTGCATATTGAGCACATTATGAACAGGTGAATACACTTGATTATGGACTTGTGAATTATGCATGATGGAAACAGGCTGGTTCTCTCTTAGGAGTTCTGTTCACACTGGAAGAAAAGCTTTCCAGAGGTTAGGGGTTTGTTTAGTGTCACGACTGCTATCTTCAGATAAAGCATCAGGTGGAGATAGAAACATGTATATTTATGTCACAGTACAACGCCGTACGTAAGCTAAGCTCACTCATCCTTTCTGGTACCGGGTCGGGCCCAGAGGACGCTCCCTAAATAATTCAGCGAAACCTTGGTGTAAAAATTTAATTGGGTGTTAGGATGCTCATTTGTTTTGCAGGTTTGTGTGGAGGAAGTGTGTGCTCACGACAGCACTAACTGTTATATTAATCACATCATCTGATGCATCTGATGTGATGCTGTAAAAATGTTGATAAAAAGTAAACAATAATATTTGATTTAACAACACATGCTCTAATTTAACTTTTGAAAGCACAAATTATCACCTTATAATTGTTAAAAATATATACCACAGAGGTCCCTGCATGACAAACAAACGGTTTATTTACATCATAGCACACTGTAAATGATCTGGAGGAAATGATCTCTACATGTGTGAGGTAATGAGGTAGTGAGAAAACATTGCAACAACAAGCAAACAGCCCTAACAAGCACTTTGATAGTCCTGCATTTGTGAACTCTGAAGGGAATTGCACTGGTTCTTGAATGGACAGACCACATGCTCTGTTACACAGGTGGTTTATAAAGATTTACACCACACACCGTTTGACAGATAACCTCTGACACAGCCTCACAATGCATCATTTTAAATCACACACTGCTAACCAGACTGAACCAGTGAAATAGGTGAGCAGAGTCCGTTTCAGCAGGAAATCTCTGCTGAGAGCGTATCGCTGGAGAAACTAAGTGTTGTGCTGAAGTAAAACGTAGAGCTTTGTTAGAGCTTCAGAGTTTGCCTTAAAGTCATGATTAAATCACGATTTACAACTCCTTTATTTGTGAGTATAGCCTTATATAATAAATGATTTATTTTTGCACATCATCATATTTTTGTTTTTACATTCTTGTGCCATTAACTAAAGTGTCTTTTCTGGGACAAGAAATAGTCACGTAATTAATTTTCTGTATCACAGAAACAGGCGGATAACACTGCTGTGCATGTGAAAACAGCAGACAACAATCATTTATTAGCACCAAACAGCAAATTAAGTGAAGAAGACTAAACGTTTAGAGTGCCTTGAAAAAAATGTAATCTGGTTCAATCTGTTCTGCATTATGGGATGTATTTGCATAACAGAGAGCTGAAATGAATTCAGTGCCATGAGATTCATTTTGCTCTGTAAGTGCTGCTAATCGCATGACGAATCTGAGAGACGTTATGCAAAAATTCTGTTTAAAATGGCATTTAATCATGTATTTGTGAAACACTGACTGGCCAAATCAGCAGTGTATGTGATTGCATTCTCTTCATCTCATGAGACGACTGGTTCTCCTGTTTCACTATATTATATTTAGCTGGATTTAAACAGAGCAGACTGTGATTTGCACACATTGTTTCGTTATATATGAAATCAGAAGCTACAATAGGAAATGAAATCCAACAACATCAAAACTATATTTTTGATTTCCAGCAAACACACAAACTTTGGCTTTTCCATAGAACTGACCGTAAACAAACAAAAATCTGCTATTGATTTTAAACAAGTATTTATGTTCTACTGCTTTTCAGTGCTTAATAAAAAGTGATGGACACCACACTCAGATGTTCCTCAGATTAAATGAAGATTACTCCTGCGAGAGAAAGTCATAAATGATTATTTTATCCTTTCTATATCTTTACAGCTTAATTATGAATGAGGGAGAATCATAGATCACTTATTTCTATGGTTTAATAAGAATCATTGTGGAGGTCCAGGGCAGGAAATTAACATTTAACCCCACAGTAAAGTTCGGACTGAGCACAGGTTCCTCCAGAAACATCCGCTCCAGCTGCTAAAGGCTTCCATTGACTCTGTGATCTAATTAAATGTAAAAGTGAGTCTCTGTGAGGTTTAAATTTCTTCACTTTAATTGAATCTCTTCTCCCTGAGGGGCTCTCGTGTTATGAACGTGATTTAGACCCACAATGACGAGCCAACAAGCTGTTTCCCAGGGTATCTGCCACACATTTAGACCAATCACCTTCTTTTCCAGAGGCAATAAACCCTCAGATCTCAGGGTTTTTTGCCTCTCTACTGCCATCTCTGTTCAACGTAAAACTGCACATAGCTTTAGATACTTGTTTAATACATTACAGTCAAATGAAGCCAAACTTACAGTTTCCAGGAAATCAGCTCAAATTATAAATCACTATTCTGGCCAATGTGACGCAGGGACTCAGTGTGACTAAGTTCTGAACACTGATCTGTTCTTTAACCAACAAAACTGATGTAAATGAGGATGTCAATAACTGATCTCTCTGAGAAAAAATGAAGCCAGAGGGATTGCAATAACTAACATCATCACAGCTACTGAAACAGATAAAAAAGATACATTAACTTGATAAGACACTAAAATAACATTCGTGCAATGAATGTTGACTCTAGCGAGTGAGTGAAAATTTAAAGTAGAAATGCTTTGAGGTTAAAAAATGTTTTCCAAGGAGGGCTGCCAAATATGTTTTCATTCATTCGTCTAAAATGCCTCCTTAGTTTTTTTCTGAGCTCGGCTGATGGAAACAATGAACTTTAAATTCAGTGAATCCATTAGGAAACTCTCTTCACTCGTGTATGCTGTTGTACTGCAGAACAGATGACATTAAACACAACAGGGGTGGGAGAGTTTGAGAAGAGCTCTTGTAGAGAAATTATATTTTCATGAAACTCCTTTGAATGTTTTGTCATTTGAACGTCCCCTCTGTTGTCGCTTCTCAATGATGGTAGTCGTTTGTAAACATTACTGGGGCTAAATATAAAATATTGACTTATTTAAGAAGGTCAGGGTGATGCATTATTCAAAAGTGTTGCACGCAGAACATCCTTATACACCAGGTGACAGTCACACACCTGTGGTGAAAACATGATTCTCTTTCATGGAAAGGAAATTGTGTTTGAGTCATTTCTCAAGGTGAGTAATTTCCCTCAGGAGCATTATTTCTGAAAAACAAAACTATTTTCACAAATTATGACCACGTACCTTGGGTTTAAAAACACAGAAAGAGACAGACAGCAAGAGAGCGAGGGAGAGACAAAGACAGAGAGGGAGAGAAAGAGAGAATTTGAGATCATGAGATGTAAAACGTATGTAGAGCATTACTTTTAATCCAGGCTAATTTAACACCCCCCGCTCACCTCAACACCGCGGGAATACTGCACACAATGTTTGCAGATGCTGGCTGAGATCCAGGTTTCAATCTGATTGGCTGATAATTCGTGACTTCTGGAAGCTGGGCTGCATTTGTGTTTACAAGGTGCTGGGCAGATAAAGGTGGAGGAGCTAATGACTGGATCTGACAGGCTTATCAAGGTCAGTGGCATCAAATCTTTAACGATTTGTTTGCTGCACCTACAGTAGCAATGGTCTGTCAATGGGTTATCTGAGAAACACTATTTATAATGAAAAGCCAGGCTTGACTCAGATTTCAAGGTGAGACGTTTAAATTCTGCACTGAGGATTCCATCACACTTAGTTGTCACAACTCTGCTCAGCACTCCCATATCACATACTTTGTTTGCTGAAATTTGTCACGCTTCAGTGTCTCCTGATCCACCGTTATTTATTTAATTACAGTACCTGTGGAAAGTCTGGGCGTTCAACAAACAACACAATGCACTCAAACAGAAAACTCTAGAACGCTCTGCATTCAGGAAACTCAAGATGGAACAGAATTTCTGCATCTAATCAAACTGCACAACGTGAAGATTTCCAGCGAGCTTCTGTTGACGTTCATACATCATCTCCAGCAGCAACAGGCAAACGCTGTCAATCAGACCTTACACCTGTCATCTCCATCAACATGTTCTCTGAGGAACCAGTCAGCAGGTGTTTGTGAGGGATGGGAAACATCTCAGCTACCACCCTGCAATCTCTGTTGAACGTGACCTGCTGTTAGCATAACCTCCACCTCTTCAGCAGTCAGTTTGTGTGGAGCTTGTGGTGTTTATTAGAAATCATCGCACAAGCCCTTCAGGGAGTCTGGGAGTGTTTAGCCGCTCTGTGAAAGCAGAAATAAAGCAGTACGTGTGGTACTACCATCTGTTTTTTGAGGGAAACTCATAAATGCATGAATTTGTCCCACTGGCACTGTTTTTACATGCTAAAGATGTTTCCATCTGAAGCAGCTGTATGTTTCTGTGAGCTGTTCCTATCAGCAGCACTGTCACAGAGAGCACAGTTTATGTTCATGGTTTTAAACTTAAATACAACCACAAACACGCTTGAGGGAATATAAGCAGATTAGTTTGACTTTATGTTATTTTAAAACACCATCCTGGGGCAAGCTCCGTACTGTAGGTTAAATAAAAACAGTATATGAAATTTACAGACTGAGACAGTGATAGTGCAGGCCAAGCAGACAGAAACCAGCAAACTCAGAGTTTCATTGTAAAAGATTTATACGCTTTATCACTAGGGCTACAGCGTTCACAATTTCTATTGGCATTTAAAGCATCAACACAAATCGATGCATGAATATTGCATTCTAGAATTGTTTTATCTGACTCAGCATGCGTCATCTAAAATTCATCAATTTGCCTTTTAAACCCACACCATGGTGCAGTAAATAATGCTGCATGTTACAGGGGCATTCAGTACGGTACTATAGCCCATTATTGAGCATTCTTATAAATACCTCCACAGAAAGACGCTTGTGGACAAACTTATTAATCTAACACTTACAGATAACGCAAAACAGCCTCCCACATCCCCAACCCAGCTAAGAATTTTAAGTTGTGAGAATATTTTCCTAAAACAGCAAAAACACATAAAAAAAGTAATTTCAAAAGTTGTAGAAAAATTAAACATGTCAGTTTTGGATGTGGCGTGTTAAGTGATTATCACAGCACTCATCTCTGTTTTAATGATTCTGTCTCCTGTCTTCCTCCTCTTCATCATTTCCTGTCTACCCTGAAGCCACAAACTACTAGAGTGAGACGAATCAAATTGCTACCCCACACACAAGCCCCGCCTCCCCTAACAAACCTGCCAGAGAATCTAACCCTCCCCATAATGAAGCTGCACAGCAGAAACGATCCCAGCGTTTCACGGGTCACAGAGACAGTCAGGGACCTTTGTGTTCTAATTAAACACAATCTCGTTGGAAATGTTTTGTAAGGCTTACAGTGACAGATGGGAGATTTAGTGAAAGCTCACAGTTGGTGTGAAAGAGTCACTGGAGGGTGTGAGAAGAAAGAGGTGAATTTGGAGCTCTGTGCCCCCCGCTGACAAGGAAACGCTCACGTAACGTTTTCCAGCTTTCAGAACATTTGAAACTGTATGTGCAGTTCCTGTGAGGCACAGAGTTTACTTACTGGGTACAGATGGTAGTTTCTGAACAATCTGATTGATGTAAGTCAATGTTCTCCTAAGTGTGCTGAAGTCACCCAAGGTTGCATTTTAATTGGGGTCTCCAACTGATTTTCCTGGAGGTCCAAAGGCCTGCAGATTTAGGTCCAGTCTACAACAACTCACTCAGTTCCAAAGACCTCGATCAGCTGCTTTAGATGTGATTCACACGGGCTGGAGATAAAGACTGCAGACCTGTGGATGCCCTGATTTATTAAGAGAAGATCTAAGAACCAAAGGGTTCCTACAGCTCAGCTGACAGAACATTGTGTTAGCAGAGTAAAGGTCATGGGTTTGAGGGAAACACACAATCTAAAACACTGAAGCTTACTTTGGATAATGTTGAACAGCATCTGATCCAGAATCAGTTTGTTTTACCTCAGACTGATGAATGTGTTAACAGGCAATAATATTGGCTGACACAGTATGACCCAATATTAACACAACTCACACAGATTAAATACTAAACGCTGTTTGTTAGTGGGTTTGCAGCAGCGTCTGGTGCAATCACTCATATCCTGAAGATATTTTTATCTATTCAAACTGAAATAATGACAAGACAAAAACAACAATTGGGGAACAATTACTTTAAAACGGGTGCTAAATCCAGTTTCTATCCCTGTCTGAAAGTTTAAATAGAAGCTCTTTACCTATCATTTAAACTGCCTCTGCCACAACCATCATTGCTAATGAACTCAGAACCACCATTAACAGTTTGGAGAGGGAACAAGTCAACGCTAAAAAAACTCTGAAAAGTCATGTTCAAACTAAAGGTGCAGAGTTTGACTGAACATATAATTTGATATATGTATAAAATTGAGGCATATTACTCTTAAGTTGTTACTGAAACACTTTTAAAATGTTTTAAAAATGTTCTGTTATCGCTGACATCAGACAAGACTCATTGACTATTCTTAAGACTAGATGGGCAGGTGATCTCACACAGCAAACATACAAAAACACTCAAACAACTAAATGACTTCTATTCTAATTTGCTTTAGAAGGAATGTTTTCTTCTGCTGGTTGCGATAAGCTGCTTAAAGAGACAAGATGAAAAACATTTTTGTAGTTTCTCAAAGAGGTAATGGGCTGTGGTGTTAATAAAAGCATCAATCAGCTGTGTTTAGCTCTGTTAATGTTTCGGGCTCATTTGTGTTATGAAAGCTGCCATCTGGGTCACGGCGCCGGCAGCTACAGGCATTGTTTTCAAACAGAATTTGTGGCGGCGCTAATTGAAACTAGAACAAACACACGAGTTTTTACATCTCTGTCCCTTTAATCAACACTGAGAATAGGGAATATAAAGCTATTGAGATATAATGAAAGCACACGTCTCTCATAAAAATAAACATGTATTATAATCCTGCCATTACTGTATGAATAAACACATGTATAGTTCAAGATTATCTATGAAACATTATAATAGAGACGCTAATGTGTCATGAATTTATTAATACAACACATACAGATTTCCTGCTGAACTCAACTTTCAAACTCAACTCAAAACTCCACCAAATGCTTTACTGAGTAAGAACCCTTTACAACCTGCTGGTGTACTGAACCGGGCCGTGGGTCAGTGGCCCATTCCACACAGCAGTGTTGTATTTATTACACGTGATAGGTTATGATTGGCTGTTGCTTTGCCACATCACACAGCACTTTGACTGTCAGTGTGGACGGACAAATTGCTGTGCTGGACACACATGGACATGCCGGCCAGACACTGGAGTCCTGGACAATGTTATGCATCTCTTACAGCGTCCAGAACACCAGCCGCTCTCTGGCTGTAGATTCTGTAGATATGTGATTAATCTATTTACTCCGGCGCCAACAGTAACATGTTGCTGTAGACCCAGAATAACAATGTTGATTAAAAGTAGGTAAAGTGTTGGACTATAGCTGGACACAGAAATAAACACTGCCCAGGGCTCTGTAAAGTAGCTGTACAGGCTTGCCAGACTCATTTGAGATGCCAATAGATATATTTTAAATATAGATATACAGACATATATAGACATACAGACACCTTCCTGCCTCGGTCGCTCGCTTTCCTGCTCTGTCTCTGCGTGCACACACACACACAAACACACACACACACTGCATAACTAGCATCACATTGATTCGTCTGTGTGAAGGACACAAAGAGCACAACACTTTCACTCTAACAATGTTTTACCCCACTGGAAATCTTATCATCATTTGGAGGGTGTGCAGCCTTGTTTTCTGTTTAAAACAGAGAGAAAACAAATGGCAAAAACATGTAGCTGGTAGCCTAACTATAATTTTAACTCTAGTGTGTGTGTGTGTGTGTGTGTACATACATATGTATGTATTAAAGCTTTTCTGTCTCCCTCCTTTATGTATTTCACAGATCTGACAGCATAAGCCCTTTACTGGCCTTCACTGACAGCATCAGTCACAGATGTGAAGGGTTCGATAAAGGCATTTCATCAAGCCATCATCATACAGCCAAACGCTAAAACACCATAATGATGAAGTACAAATCAGACCGCTCAGACATCAGACAGATTCTGCCTTCTTACAAGCCCTTATTCAGGAACACATTAGACACACAACACCGAATGGAGGAGAACGTACATTTACAAACTGTCTGAAAAATGTGCTCAAAAAATGCATTAGGGAAAAATGGAACGCAGTGTAGATTTAAAAGTTTTAAAAGCAATGCATCAAAATTAGTTGTTAGTCTGTAAAGAGAGAGAGAGAGAGAGAGAGAGCACATACTACCAATAAAAGAAATATCTGTAATACAGAACTACATAACCAGAAGGAAACTGTAAAACACAAGTATATTAATAAGTATATGAGATTCATCTCAATATGCAACAGCTGTGTTCAGGAGGAACATTTAACTAGTATCAAGCCACACTAACTAACTAAACTGATGTAGATCATTTTACAGTTCTGGACATACGCTTACAGAACACTGTGATGTTTTGCACTGTTCTATGTGTTCATAACCATATGCACATGTTCCAGACATGCGGAGAGATGGAGCTCACGTGGGTGATGCAGATTTGAGTCTGGCCTGCAACGTGCTCCAAATCATTCCCTCTGTTTCCTTATAATTTCCTGAAAAATTTCTTTGCATTTCTCACATGTCTGTGAAATAACATTACAAAGGCCTACTAAAAATGATGGATTTGTATTTGTAAATATGAAATTGTTTTTCTGCGTTTTGGTTTATATTGTGATAATGAAAAATAATGATTTGTATATGGAGTTATGGCAGCTTTACGAGATGAAAAAGTTACCGAAAGCTGTTCTGATTAGATCTTTAGACCAACAGCAGAGAAATTGCACAAGAAAGTTATCTGTGAGTTTTGATTTTGTTTAAACAAAAGTTGTATTGATATGTTTCACACTCACAGAAACAGTTTATAACTTTTGGTTTTAACTTCACAGATTTGCTTTCCAGTGATTAAATGAGCGTCTTTGGCAAGCTTACATCTGTTCAATCCAAACAACACATCTTCTAACCAACGCTCTCCAATGACATGGTTCTCTTTAGTTTGTTCAGACCCTCCCAACAGTTGCTGAGGTAAAACCAATAACAACATTTCATAATAAAGCTGAGGTTTATTTAAAGCAGAAACAAGCAACAAATACGTCTCACTGCCATCTTTTAATACAGACCATTACAGACACAGGCAGTATCAGGACTGTTATAGCTAACAGGGTTCATATCTGTGTAGTTTAACTGCATCTGTGAATAACATGTATCCTCACATACATTATAATAAACATGACATCACAAACCCTCAACATCAACCAACCCACTGACGCCACGAACATTAGAGAGGTTTTGTTAACTACACATGCTAACGCTCAGACGAACTAGCATGACGTGAACAGTGACGTAGACAAACACATACGTCAAAACGCAAGTCCTTTCAGCTTTTCTTCAATATGTATTACGGATTTTACTGCGTTGTTCAATTAATAAGCGAAGCGGTACGTCCTTCAATTAATGCGTTAATGATATATGGCGTCACTTTGGCGGCATTTTGTCGTCATAGCTCTCCTCAGGTGTTCTTACGTAAACGCACCTGCGCACGTCAGCTAAAGGGCGGTCATTCCAAACAAAACATATAAAAGCCATCAACATATTTATTATTTAGAGTTATTTACTCACGGTTTTAAATCCACTTAAGGGAAGTGAACGGACACAGCGGAGCGTGGGGATCCGGTGCACGAGCGCGAGCGCGTGAACGCGGAGGAGCAGCAGGTAACGCGACTGGTTTAAAGTATTCAGACCTGCTGGTTTATAAACGTGTAAAATGGTGATACTTGGTCCTGCGCTTAACCCTCAGGTTAAAGGAACGCGACTCAATGCTTTTGCGCATCTATTAAACAAACGTGAAGTTCAGACTCATGCGTTCCTGAAGGGTGTAAATATCGTGGAGTTTGGATGGGAATCATACAAAGCCAATATTTCTGATTCATAAACCTTACAAATTTAGTGAATGTTTCTTGTGGTGTTTTTGAAGCACATTTAGAGGGTCTGAGTTCAGGTGTTGATGTCTCTGATGAAATATGGCTGTTTGCTGTTGCTTCCCTTCCCTGTGAACAGATGAGAAGAAGACTTGCAGATGGCTTCTTCGCCAGCCTCTCACAATGATGCATTGGTTTTATTAAGGCGGGCTTTGAAGGAGTGATATTAAGCAGCTCTGTTAGTCACCTTCAGACTGAGCACCACTGCCTGCAAGGGTACCGGTGTCAGTAATGCTGTGACATAAGTCTTGTTGTCTGAAGTTGCTAATTTCATTGGTCGGCTGGCCTGGCTGATGGAGGCGGCTGGCTCACCACAGATGTGATGAGGATGAAGTGTAGACTGCAGTCATTCATTTACAATGCATTGCGCTAACGCAGCAGTCGTGCATGTAGGAGCGCATGGCCATTGGTTTGTGCTTGTACATGCTATAGCTTGCGAATGCTTCTTATGTATAAAGGACACGTGTTTGCAGTAAAGGTGAGGTCATTAGATGCTAATGAGCTGAAATAACTAGGCAGTGCTTGGAACAAAGGTCATTTAGTGACAGGATGTGAATGCATCTGTGTAATATCCGATGACCTTTTCCTCGGCGCTGATCCGTGAGAAAGATGTTTGCTTTTTAAACTGTAATGGCCTTGAGTTAGTAAATAAATGCTAATATCTATGACATCTTTAATAATGTGAAAGATGAGTTTAGGCTAAAAATATCCATTTAATTATCGAGCTGATAATTATACATATTGCATGTTGTTTCACATACGTTTGTAAACATATTTAGGGAAAGTTAAAGTTACAAACTAACAATATTTATACGATTTTAAGAAACTTAGGACCAGCTGCCGCCAACTTTCTTGGAAAATGATGAAAGATTATTGCAGAGGCATTTGACTGTATTGGTGTTGATGAAATCACCATCAGATCTGGTGAGCAGTGTTTCTGTTTCCAGGGAAATCAAAGCAGTTTTCTGTTCTTGGAAATGTACAATTTTATTTAGCCATTAGAACAATCATTATGGCATAACCGCATATAGCCATAATATCCCTTAATTGATTTGTTATTTTCTATGTTGATTGCATCAAAATAATTTACTTTAAGAGTCTAAAAAGTGAAGTATTGAGTGTCACAGGGTTCCTGATAGAACGTTTACTTGGTGTTATTTTAAACTATCATAATAGGAATTGTTTTTATTATGTAATAGTGGACAAGAACAACTTTTGCTTATGGATCTATGTTACTAGCGGCTATCATGTTTAACCTTTAACCCCACACCCTGTAAACAGGTTTTGTCAGCTAATGCGCAGCAACCCTCTAAATCAGATGTAAACAGGTGATTTTTGCAGCTCTTGTGGTGTGTCTGTGGGGCAGTTCAGTGGTTCAGTGCTGCTGCTCATCTTTGCTGCTTAATGAAGCAATTAGCTCAGATTACCTGATTTAACTCGCATGTGTTTGTTTGATGCGGCACCGCTCCAGCACACACGAGCAACACATGCCGTCTGTGTGGTTAGCAGTGTGATTCTCTTCATCAACTCTATCTGTTTTTAAATAGTCTTTTCATTTTGCTGTTGATGTTCTGGTTGTTTCAGTGGATTAACTTTAAAATTCATGTTAGTCAAGAGAAATGATAAACTGAAAGAGTCGTTTGATGAGTTTGTTTAACTGCATTAATTGTATCAAACTTGTTGTGAGTTGTATCAGTGACCTGCAGCTGATATTGATTGCAGCTATAGTCATTCTTTGCACGTTATGTCTGGGTTTGTGTCTGAATCTAAATGTTTTAAGTTAAGCAGACAGTGTTGCAGTACATCAGTGCATTCAGTGTGTTAACTGTACTGTGAGTGTCACTGCTTTATGTCCTTAATCTACACACAACAGTGGTGGAATAGTTTAGTTAATTCACAACAGTCTCACATTTTTGGTTTAACATTTTTGGCTAATCATAGAATACAACATAATATAACATGAAATACAACATAAATGTGATTATTTTATTTATTTTAGGAAGGGGAACCAGAAAATTGCATTAGTCCAGACACAGTCTAACTCAAGTGTGGTATGAGACGCATGCATACTGTGCACTGTGACAGACCAGTGTCCTGAAATGTTTAAACAGCATGTCACCGAATAAACATGTTGTGTTTCAATACAACATACAGTATACGTTCAACATAATCTTAAGCATAAGCTAGCAGCCCAGCATTGTCTGTTCTGTTACTTCTCTCAAAGAAAACCTTTCAATTCTGATCACGACCACCGTAGTCCTTCAAGGACAGTCTGCCTGCAAGAGTAAATATAGCCTTTACAATTCCAGTGCTGTCTAAAGCCTCTCGCGCCATCAGCCTCACAACCCTCACAAATGGTGCCAGTTGTTTCTGGAGAAAATGATCATTTGAGGAAGGTTGAACGTCAAATTAGAACAACTCTTCAATTTCCTTTACACTGCATCACACACACACTCCTTAGAGGACAATTTGAGATCTAGTTGTTTCTGTTAATTGCAAAAATTGTTTGGCACTTTTGAATTGGTTGGATGAGAAGCAGCTGCAGGTTTGTGTTTTTGTGTTTGTTTTCCTCACCAGAGGGTTTGAGATTTGAGTCCAGCATCTCTCTGTAAAGCCTGTAATTGAATTGCTCAGTGGCTGTATAAGCACAGCGCGCGACCGTGGTGCATTTTGTTGCATCCGTGCGGGAATCAGCGATTTGTCTCGGGTTAGAGTTTGTAGAGGCCGGTGCGGTTCTGACAGAACGCATAAGTCAACATGAGACTCCACTCCACTGAAAGATGTTTGCCTCTCTCAGCTACAAAGTCAATTAAGCCTTTGAGTCACACGTTCTAAAGAGCTTCTGAATCCTTTAATTCATAAGCCCATCCACTGAAAGTGTACTATAACCATTTCTGAACCGCTCTGAATTGTGTATGCGAGGGATTGCATGCTTCACAAGCATAATTCTAGCACAATATTACAGCGCCTCCTTACCTCCTAAATTGTTGAGTGAGTGAAACGACAATTTTCATGCAGCTTGTTCACAGTAACAATCACAGCCAATAAGAATGTTTGATTGTTTTTATTATACAGCGATGAGGAGTGTATTTCTGTAGAAACTCTAACCAAGAGTTCTTTACATCTAACCAACTGTCTGGTGTTAAACTCTTTAACCTTTTGTGGAGTGAGATATGCATATAATCTAATACTTTAGCACAAACTCTACGGCTTGTTTTAGCTCAGATGAATTGTTTAAGCAGTTTTAGTGAAAGGTGTTATCTGCACCAACTTTGATGGCAATTGTCTGGAGTTTTGGGTTTTAATTAAACAGTTAGCGAGAGAAAGAGGCCCTCCGGTACTAACTAATGGGCCTAACGGCAGAACATTGTCACCGTTTTTGTTTAATTAGTGACCACGTGTATAATGGTGCCTGTAAGGCAGTCATGACAGCCTGTCACCATGAGTTCAGTAATTACAAAAGAGTAATGAAAGAATTCCTGAAGCGTTTAGCATCTCCACTGAATGTCAATGAATGAGTGGAGATCAGATGAATAGATCAATGGCTGGGCAGACAGACTGACAGACAGACAGGCAGGCAGGCAAATAGACAGACGGGCAGGCAGACAGAGAGATGGATAGATAGACAGAAAGAAAGAGAGATCCATACATTAGCATAATGTGTTGCACATGTATTTTTCATCAGATTCCTGTAGGGGTATTTCTGTCTTTTTTTTGTAGCAAATTTTCAATATTTAACACATTTGGCCTAGAAGTGCTGAATCCCACAATTTCATATTTCGATTTTGCAATATCAGGAACCCTGTTAGGTCCAAAGATCTATCCTTGAGTTTGATCTCACAGCTTGAGTTATTTCTGCATACAGTACCTCAGTTCTGCACTGTTTCTTTGCCATGTGATTTGAGTTGGGGAAATGTGATTGGCTGAGAGCTGTCACATGTAAAGCATAAGTAGGTAACGCATGCTTTGACTTTGGCAGCGTGCGTTTGCTTTCCTCAGCCACTGTAGAAGCTAATGGACATCTTATTTCATGGACGGGTCTGGTGCCGGTGTCCTGCTGACAGATTAAATGGGAGTGTCATGAAACTGTCAGCAATTTGTGGCCCAAAAGCTTGTCTGAACGTTCTGTGTCACTGCAGCTGATGATGAAGGGAGTAACAGTTATAGCTTGTAAGAACGTTTCTCTAACATTTGTATTAAGTAAAAAAAAAGTTAATTTAAAAGTTGTCCTTTTTTAGTCGTTGTTTGCTTGGTTATTAGGAGATTATTGCTTAAACGTTAGAACATTATTCAAACATTATATTCTGTATTAACTTTTTAAATGTTACCTTACTACATTCATGTTTTGATAACTTTAAAAGAACGTTAGCCAGGGTTCTGAGAATAACTTTGTTAGCTGGGTGTTACACAGCAACTGCTTATCCTTAAATGTTAAATTTGTTGCTATGAGCACATAAGTGCAACCCAGCACCGAATATAACAGAAGCGTCTTACATACCCCACTGAACAGACCAGCATGTTTTGATGTCATCAGGCTGTTTAATTAGCTTAACCAGCAAGTTATCATTGGTCAACTTACTTTATTTAAAAGATCGTGGTGAACTTAACTATAGACCTGCACAAACCAACCTGGACTAGCATAAAAATAAAAGCTGAACTTTTCAACAATGAAAAGGCAGAAGACAGACCGTATTGTTGTGATTGATCAACGTCAGTGGGTTTGAATTAAACAGACAACATAATTATAAATGTTTAACCAAGAGCACTGCCTGCCTGTCAGCATGACATGCCATCATGGACACCTGCTGTAAATGAATTCAGCACAAACAATAGAAGACTGTTGTATAGAGAACACAGGCTAGAAGCACAGCTGAACAAATCCATTCGCTCAGAAACATCTAACATTGTCTGAGTGCTTCACAGGGAGTTACTAGCTGCTCTGCATGGCCAGAATGATGGACAGCTTTGAGCTGGAGTATAGAGGGGACATGACACCACTGTGTGTGGCTCTGGTTGAGGTTCTGTTGTGATTCATGATTCATTTTGGGTTTTTCTCTCGGCGGTTCTGTTCTTACATTATTCCAGTTAATGGCTGTTAGCGTTCCTGCTGCGTATGCTATTATTTATTGTCATGCTAAAGATTCTATAACAACAGCTTTCAGCTCTCAGTTTAAGAGCTCGACCATTTGTCTCATACTTTATTTTCAATATTGTCTTTTCTCCTTCAGTTGTTGACGCTTCATAAACGCTTGTTTTGGCCAAGAGAAATAAATGGATGTATTATATTAAAATAACAGCATTTAAAACTCATCGGCAGGTTGTCCGATGTAAATGTCATTGGCTTTACTTTCATTATATAGTTGACCTTTACTTCATTGTTTCCCATTGTGTTGATTCATGGTTGCTTGTTTAGCAAACACTCACTGAACTACAGTATTAGAATTTTAATTTAAGAGAGAGAATTTACAGACAGGATTTGTTATAAAGATGTATTTTTTATGCACATTAGTTCTTTTAGCATCTGTTTTTTTCTCTCATATTAATGAGAGATCATTTAACATTTTCCATGCATTAGCATCATGCTTTGACAGAGACAGGTTTTGCCCGAGGCCACAACAATGATAGCTGAGGTATTTTTCTCGTAGACCCAAACTGGCACCCGTTTGATTACCAGCCTTGTGTGGCTCCACTGTTTGTTTCACCCAGTCTTCTGAGAATTTCTTTTGCTCTGTTTTCCTGATAAATGAAATCGGCTCAAGTCAAATGATACGAGCGCATTTCACCATCTATTTTTAATTTGCTGGGCTGTCAGTGTCTCAGATGGTTAGTCAGTCACTGCTGCTGAGCACCAACAACTTCACCCAATGAGAGGCCAGGATTAATGCAATTTTATGTCACGAGCAGAGATGGCGATAAAGAGGCAAAGGTTACAGATTTTAGCTTTAAATTGTGAGCATTGAGTGGTGTCAGACTTATTTAAAATGTACATCTGTTTAAAGTGTACAATATTTGCATTTGAATCACAGACTAGATGGTGGCCTCTCTTTAAAATGTAGTGGGTTGTTTTAAGAAAACATAGTGAACATAATGAAAACATCAGCACAGACTGAGTACTTACTGTACAGTTCTGCATTGATTCTTTTATTATTCCAGCTGATGAATTGACTTTAATGATGTTATTAAGTCCAGTTTTACCTCAGGGTTCACTTCTACCTCTGCCCAGAACTGCAGCTCAAAGTCATGAATGTTTTCTGAGATGGACAAATTTCAGTGTCATCTTCTCCCCTAAACAAAATGATGTTCTGGAAATATTAGAACTTCTCACATTCACATCAGACGCCCTCTAGAGTGATATATATGTATATTTACCCAAAGCTGTCTTAAAACCACCAAGCTAGCTCATTTCCATATAAAACAGTCTCGCAGGAGAACATTTCTTTGGACAGAACCTAAATTTGGCCCTCAATGACAATGTGAAAAGCATAAGGTTTTTGTGATTCTTCATGGTGATATTTAGAAAGTCAAGCTCAGTTTTTGACAGTCTCTGATGTCTAATGTTGGGTCTGTTTAGTGCTGGTCCTGGAGGGTCTGTGTCCTGCAGAGTTTAGTTCCAGCTCTAATTGAACACACTTGTTTGTAATTTGTCTGTAAAAGTTTGTAATTGTGAACAAAGCCCTTTCACCAGGGGACGTCTTCAGAGTTTGCAAAACATAATTAAAGTTGACTGCCACGCTTTTCTCATACAGACTTCTGTAATAAGAGATTTCAGTTCTGAAGACAGAAAGGAGGTGTTTGATTAAGGCTGGAGCTAAACTCTGCAGGACAATAGACGTGTTAATAAACTCATTATGAAAGATCCATTTATTAAACAAACTTTTATAAATCAATACAACTGTACATTACTGCAGTACAACCTTGATGCATGTTGTATAAGCCTGAAGAATTTTAATTTCTCTGAAGCTTCTTGTAAAATGCAAAATACCTTTCATCTGTTCTGTATATTCTTGTCTTCCGTGACAGCGGTGATAAATGACATTTTTCATTTTCGTGACATATTTTCTGCAGCCAGATTCATCATGATCTCTCAAAGTGGGTCAGTTTGTGGCCCACAGAATAAATTCATTTAACACCTTTATCAGGGCCTGACACACAAACCACTGCCACTCAGACTCTATCATTAAACGGATTACAGACTCATAATTAAACTGATACAGTAAATGTGATCTGCTCTGTGGTCAGTGTGGAAACCCTGAGGCATTATTAATAGAAACAAGTGTAGTCATTCACCGAAGACAAACCTCACGAGGTCACCGCTAATAAATTAACCTGACATCTGTGAGGACAAGGGGCTAGAAGACATCAACAGCCCATCAAATACAGACGCATTATTCAAAGTAGGTCACGTCTCATCGGGCAGCCTCTGGCCCCAGTGTCACCCTCAGATCTCAGGTCAGGTGAGGGACGCTCATTAAAGGAGACGTGCTCGCGCTGAGCTTGAGGGAGGCGTGCCGGGCTCCTCATATCTGGTGCAGGTTTTGAAGGAGTCGTTAAGCTCTCGCTCTGGCTGGTGGAGGTTTCATCTGCTGCTCTGAGGTCCTGAGGGCATCCGCCCACACTGCTCTCACCGTCTGGTCTCATCAGCAGAACCTCAGCCGTGGGTGGAGAACATTCCTGAAAGACACTTACTTCTAAATGTTTCTTTCTTTCAGAAGACGAGATGTTTTGCTCTTTGTCTGCAGCTTACAAGGAGAAAAAATGAAGTGCAACTTTCAGAAAGAAGATCGATACTCTTTTCTGTTTGAGACGTTGCAGTTTGTGTAGCAGCTTTAATAGCCAGAGCTGTGACTATAGGGAGAAGGTCTGGTTTATGTTGGATCTCATTGTGAAGTTCTACCATCTGACATGTGAAGTTATCAAAGCCCAATTTTCTCTCATTTTACAAAGCAGCAAACACAGTTCTGCATTTTCATGTGTTTTAGGTGTATGTGCTTAATCTATGAATATATTAAGATACAATTCTACACACCTGTCATAACTCAGAAAATCCAGTGTTGCTTGTTTCTGACACATCCCAGTACCTTTTAAATAATTAATTCTATTTTCTAGATATTGTGTTTCTGTCTGGCAGTCAGATTGAAGCTGGTGAGTTTTGTGTGTAAAATACGTCAGATAGTTTGTGGCGGTTCTGTCGGGTCTGTGGCGGGTCTGTGGACGTGCCGTCTGGTGCTTGAGTAATTATGGGATTTTGGCAGGAACCAAATGAGGTCAATCACAGCAAATCTGATATTAAGTCAACATTAATTTACAGCTTTTTACCTCCATTAACTTCAGCTTCTGTGCACCTAACAAAATTAAAATAGTTTCTTTCTTTCATAATTTATTTTCCTGTACAGACCAGTTGGCGATTGTTAAATAAAGTCTCCCTGTGCTGTTTTGTGTACTGAAATGATGTGGTAAACAATCATATGCTAACACTGGAGAGAGAAACAGTCTGGACTCAGTTTTGTCTAATTATAGATCATTTGGCAGAAGATGGGCATTCACTTGTGTTGTAGAATGATGTTATTAATTATTCAAATGAGCATTTGTGGAACATTATAATGACAGGGAATTTTCTTTCTTAATTTCTGCTGTTTTGCTGTTATTATAAGGATCACACCGTGTTTTAAATAATGATTTCATCTCCATGTCGGCAGCATTGCAACCCTGTTAATAATGAGACTGATATGAAGAAGTTTGTGTGTGTTTAGTGTTAATTTCACCAAAGATACAATCAGTATTTGTCTTATTAAAAACTGAACACATACTGTCAATAAATAATTAGCGCTTAAATTATGCATCACATGGATTCACTGGAGAAGAATCAAGTTATATTGAGGTGTTCAAAATCTAGTCAAAAAGGTGCACACAGTTTTGAAAGTTAGATATTCTGTAAACAAAAAATACATGCATTCATGTGAGGGTTGCTGTTGTTTCTGATAACTTCATCTTTTGTTTTGGTGTCAGATATATAGTCGAGCGGCTGAGAATAACAGGTAAATCTCTGTAGAATTTCTTCCATCTTTATATCTGTCAGTGTTTGTTTTTAAATTGCTTGCATACATTGCCAAAGCAGCTTTGCAGTTTAAACGGCTGACCTTCAGAATGTGTCTCTGAGGACAAGCAGTTTGGAACTATTTGCAGACTGTTGTCATAAGTTGTCGAGGACTAAAAGAATTGTTGACAAACCCTTCATTTGTTTAGTCTGAGAGCACATCCCTCCTCCCGACGGCAGATTCTGACGTTTGTGTTTCAGGTCCACTTGTGAAAACTCACATGTAGCAGTTTGGCTGGTGGAGACGTCAGACAGACAGACAGACAGACTCTGCTCATTAAATACAGTGCCGTTCAGAAGATGCTTTCTGTTACTTTATAGACCAGTTTGAAAAAATCAAAAGCAGAAAATGAACAGAGAGGTCAAGCAAACATCAGCACTCCAGGTCCATCTGCTGCAGGCCGCTGGACGGGTCAGTGGCTTGATTATCTTCAGCACAGCAGGTTCTGTCAAAGGTCCGTGGATGTGTTGGCATGACATGTCGTCTCCCAGCAGGAAGTGGACAGGAACCAGGTCTAAACGGCCAGTAATGGGCAGGAAGTGCCACTTATTAAAGCCGTCAGCTCAGTAAAGTACACAGAGGAGGGGACAAGGACAAAACATGAACGGAATACGAAAGTAAAGTTTGGGTCACTTTGGGTGCAGAACAGAGTTTTAGAGATTCTTCTGTTAGAGGCTGGTTTGATTATTCAGAAAGAAAGTTATGATAAATGTTAAAATTCTTACATTCAACTTCTTAAATCAAAACTTTGTTTTGAAAAAACTTTTTCCTGAAATGTAATTTTTTAAAAACTGACCACTTTGGACACCTAATAAATCTGCTCTCAGATCATGGCGTATAAAACTGAAATTAATTACATTTCTGATGTTTAAACTGTTACTTTGTGGTACGGCACAGATGTGTCTCCTGTCTCTTCTCATTGATTTCAGAACCACAACTTTCCTGAAACTGTCAGTTGTTCTCTGAAGTGTGTGCTGGTCGTCACTGGAGGATAGCGAGTGTCAGAACAATGAATAAACTTCACACACATCAGCGTGAAAGTAGACATCCCTTCATTTCCTGGATTTTAACATTTATTATGGGATTTTAAAATGTTTTTTCCAACCTTTAAACAATTAAACTCCTAAGTTTTCTTGTCTCTGAAACAGGAGATTCATTCAATGCCTGAACAAATTCCCACAGCAAAACATGAGCAGTTTTTCTGCACCTCAGTGGAACAGTTTGAATGTTGTACATGTTTGTTTCAGCTGAGCGTGATGAGAGTTCCTGTTGCTCTGCGTGATGTTCCCATCTCTCCTTTCCCTCTCTGTCCTCTATCATCATTCAGTCCTCTTGCAATCTGTTTTCCCCCGTGGCTGTGTTTGAGGATGGATTGGCTGTGTCCCGGCCTCTGGAGATGCTCTCCTTTCGGCTGGAAGCAGAGCAGCAGAGGCCCGGCGCTCGGCCCTCCCCTCCGTGTGTTTGTTGATGCGTCCGGGCCTTCCTGCCTGTCTGTCAAGTGACTGGAGTTCTGTTTCCTCCTCGCATGGGCGATCTGTCGTCTGGGCAGCAGCGTGTCACACGCTACACAAACTCTCCCTTTTGCTAGTTACAGACAGTTCCAAGCTGTGGCAACGTTCATGCTAGGCCACGAAAGCCCCCTGTGAGCCAGCAAACAGAACAGACACGCCGGGCCATATGGAGGCTTAGCACAAGAACTTCGGGTTTGTCTTCTCTATTGCGTGTTGACATGATTCTGTCCACTGTAGTCTGATATAGATTGTGATGTTATGTAATATTCGAGTTAGCAGAAGAAAAGCTTTATTTTGTTTTAGTGTTGAGGGTGTTTTGATTAGGCCTGTGTGTCTGTCTCACTTCTATATGATTGAACATAAGCATGTTACTGGTCTTCAGTTATCATGGTTCTACAGTGCAGTCAGACAGTCCCATCTGCGTGTGTATGTGTGTATTATTGTAATCTAGTCTGTAGCTCAGTTTACACATGCAGACTGTGTTTGGTGTTTTCTGATTGCTGTGTTTTGTGTAGTTACAAACAGCTCAACTTTTTAAAGGTTGTTTTGAGACGGTTCTGTGTGTGTGTGACTGCAGACTCATTATCAACTAAATCAACGTGTTTAGAGGATTAGTTTATATAAATAATTAGACATTCTTTCTGTCTGATTGCATTAAATTGTCAACATCAATCTAAAATGTCAGGAAAAAGTCTGGAAGCATTTTAATCAGTGTTGGGTGAGAATTGTGACGACAGTTTCTTTCTGTTCTGCATTACAGCCTAATTTACAGCCTAAGAAAATTAAAAAGCATGCATTTAAAGCACATCTGGTTCTGCTGTTACTGTTGTTTAGTAAAACCTCACGCTTACAGTAAATATTTAAATGTTAATCATCTACAGTAAACTTGTTTATTCTGTTATCATGACGGTAATTTGATATAATTCTTACTAATTATTATGAGTTCAGATGATTTTGTGTCATTATTAAATGAAGTGAAAATAACATAGTATGAACATTGTGAACAGTTTCACCTGATGTTTGCAGTGATCTGGAGAGTGTCATTGTGTTTTAAATGTAATGACATGTATGTAATTATGATCAGGAGAGAGTTGAATTCAGCACTTGGCTATAAAGCTATAATTTAGCTCTATGCACTGACAGGTGACCTCTTGAGAACAAATGAGAACTTACTTGCTGTGACTTCTACACATCTCTGAATGAATGAGAGTGAAGTTTTGTTAGTGTGTGTTTTCAGTTACTGCTGAGAGTGAATTTGTGCCACTGATCTGGTGAGACTCGGCTCTGTTTTAATCACGTTAGAAGTTTTGTCATATAAAGTCTTTGTTTTCACACAATTTCAGCTTCTTTCTCAGCTAATTTCTTAGGAAGTTTGATTAATTTTAGAGTCTTTGTTTTATAAGCTGCTTAGCACTTGAAGAATACTGAGGAGAAAACATTAACAAAACAAATCGATGTGAAATATGCAGTGTGCATAAATATTTCATGGGAGAATATGAATATTTGATATAAATCTTTAGTTTGCTTATTAAGTTTACTTACTTTTGTTGTTTATACCCCCAAAAAGTTGTTTTGTCTTTTAAAATGGCAGTAAGCGTGTGAGCATGATTTTTCAGGATTAAGTTTGCACTTTGTATTCTGAATGCTTGTTCTTAAAGTAACCATGAAATGAGAAATTACCCTGTTTGCTTTGCTATTATTTTCCTGCCATTGCCACGCACATTACTCTACAGCGGAAACAGACGTTTGTCTTTTAATTATTCTTCTAAATATTTCCCCCTTTGCATGTTAGACAGCATTTGAGCGGCATGTCTTTAGTGACAAACCTGATATATAGGGACACATTCTGATCATTTACCTGACTCATAAAATGTTGAATGTTCTGTTTCTGTTGTAAAATAAGTGGTTTGATTAAGCTGATGTTAAATCTCTGGAGGAACTAAAATCTTGTTTCTTTCTTATTTCGGAAGAGTTTAATAAATTAAGAACTTAACGTTGGAAAAACGAATAAAATAAACTAATAACAAATCTGGATCAGACACTTTAATATAGTTTTATTGTATAACCAAACACTAAAAAGGCCCAACTTCAATTTAGCCATGATTCCATTTGTTGTAATATAGGAAACATCAGAGCTAGTTTTATTTATTTAAATTTTTTCTCCAGTGTTTCTTATGCAAATGAAGAGTTTTTTGAGTAAAGCAACACGCACCACAGCTGGAGCAAATATTTGATTTGATTTTTACTTTGTTTTTTTGCTATTAAAATACATGTAGTGAAAGAACGGCCTCCCTCTTGTATACGCTGTGTGTGTCTGTAATGACATACTCATCTGGCAGTAGTCAGTACGGCAGGTGGGCTGTTTAAGGGTGTATGTGGGGGTGTTGCTGTCGGTTTATGTATATAGAAAAATCAATGCAGAAAAATCTTTTACAGCAATACTGATTGACAGAAGGTCACAACCTGTTCTTGATGTGTAAAGGTCACCAATACCAAGGTCTCTCTCTCTCTCATATGCAGTGTTTTCTGGAGGTGTGATAGTGTGATATACAGTAATTTGTGTGTATTTATATTGTATGTGTGCAAGTTCACACTCATCATGTTTGTGATGTGTCTCATATTGCTGAAGATTTTACATTTATGAACCAGACATTTTAATGTCCATGCAGTTGGTCAGTGCACAGAGCTCTCACAGGGAGGTTTGTGTCCCATCAGAACAGCGTGAAGTTTGTCAACACAAGTATTGATCTGACGTGACCTTTGATAATGTCACAGCATGTAAAGTGCCCCCTGCTGCCCCCGTCACACAGCTGTGAGGACAAAACTGTGTGTGCGTGTTTGTGTGTGTGCGTGTTTGTGTGTGTGCGTGTTTGTGTGTGTGCGTGTTTGTGTGTGTGCGTGTTTGTGCGTGTGCGTGTGTGTGCGTGTGTGTGCGTGTGTGTGTGTGTGCGTGTTTGTGTGTGTGCGTGTGCGTGCGTGTGTGTGCGTGTGTGTGTGTGTGTGCGTGTGTGTGCGTGTTTGTGTGTGTGTGTGTGTGTGTGCGTGTGTGTGCGTGTTTGTGTGTGTGTGCGTGTACTGGTCAGTATTTTTATTATTTTGTGTTTGGCTGAGACTGATAAACTTACGGCACATTTGCGACTGAAGCAGGAGTTTTGAAGAACTTAACTGTAAATATAGTTATTAATGCTCCTCTGTGTCTTACACACAACAGAGAATCAACAGATGAATGCGCTTGCGCTGATGTACTTATAAAAGCTTTCATAGCTCACTGGACGGTGAAATCAAGCAGTGCTCTGGCTGTTAGCCAGGAACAAACACAGCAAAAGAAGCAGACAGACAGGGTCCCGTTCCCCTCAGCTAAACGCCTCAGTGCTGTGGCAGATTCAGTCTTCTGCTGTTAATGAAGACAACGCTTCTCAGATGTCATTACAGGTCTTCTGGACTGGAGCGTGTGGTTAACACTAACACTGGTGGACATTAATTCATCTCCTGCTAATGGACACACACATGAGTGACGTCACACTTTAAACCTCACACCTGATTTTGTGTTAAAAGCATTCTTTAGAATATCTAATATTTATCTGGTTAATGAAATGTGTGAACCTCAGTATAAAGGTTTGAGTTTAAAGGATGGATGTGAGTTTTGTGTAGCACATATCCAGACACAGGCCTAATAAAAATCCTGTTTCTGTTACTCAATCACATAAAAATCTACAGTAATTTCATTTGGCTAGATGTTTTAATTCATTATAAATTCCACTGTCCCTCATTGTTAATGTCTCTAACTGTATTATCTGCTGTAGGTTTTTTGGTCTGTCGTTTTAAGAACGTTTTAATCACGATGAAAGAACGTCTGTATCAATAACTGCTGTGCTGTTTCATGAATGATGGTTCCCAGGCTGCCACGGTCTGGCAGAGACACAGACGCTTGATTGACCTTGTAGTACATCTCCTCAGCTGGCAGCCGCACAGATCTGCAGTCGCCGCAGCTGCGCAGACACACAGGGAGATGGGACAGCTTTAATACATTAAACCAGCACTGCTGAATCATGCCATGCATCCCAGATTGCGAGCGCAGTTCATTAGATCACGCATGGGGTCTGTTTTAAAAGACAAGAGACTCGTATGCTTAGCGGTGACACTGGAACTGTACTGGTGCAAGATGAAATGTTAATGATGTTAATTATGACGACTGCAGCGAGTTAAAGTGTTCTGACTGTATTCTGGGAAGATACTGGTTCAGTACTGGAGCGAATGATAATCTGTTATCAAAAGTTTCTGGGTTTTAAATTGTTTAATTCTTTGTCAGTGATCTTCAGAAATCTGAGGCGGCATTTATACTACAGGCCATAATGCACAGATTCTTTTCTGTCTATTTAATTGTAGAGAGTGTGAGTTCAGATTGATGTTCTGTATAAATCAAACTGGTGTCAAACCGGATCAGGGTCCAGATCCCTGAGGCATATGATTATAATGTGATAATGGATTTGGTGAATGAAATGGTGATGCATTTGTTTATTATAAATGTCTCTGACTCCCACACTGTTCCAGTCTACTGTAAACAAATATGACTGTTCGCATGAATCATTACCAGTGTTTTCTGTTATAAAATATATAATAGTTATAGTTCAATGCTGTATATTTGTGTATAATGTAACCCGGCTAACAATTTTGATAGTTGATAAGAACATTTCCGTAATGTTTTTAGTTAGTAATTCAGTAAGATGGTAAAATGTTTTCTGAATGTTCTAGGAATGTTCAAAACGTCCAGTTTTTTTGTACACATTGTATTTTATTTGTAATAGCATTTACAACATTTTAGACATTTTTACTAACAACTTATATTTTTTGATATGATATTAATAATTATAAACATTCAACTAACATTCAACTAACATCAGTGCACGTTCAGTGTTAGCATTAACTGTGTAATATATCTCCTGAGAGCAGCGTTACTAGAGATGATTAGCTTTCAACATTACAGAGGCTTAGCACACAACACAGGAATGATAATGTGGTCTAGTCTGTGACGTTAAACGTGCATCATTTGGCTAGACTGTCTCAATAAAACGCATCATTTAAAACGATGAGACAGGCTTCATCGCCCATTCCGCTAACTCCTGGTGACCTGGAGGATGGTTTAGCTACACAGTTGTGTGCTAGTGTCTGATACTATCAATATATTATTCTCTCTCTCTCACGCTATTTAAACGGATTTAGTTGCAAACTTATAATTGAATGACCTTCAGGCTAAAATGCAGTAATGTTTGCTTCAGTGCTTTTCTACATAAATCATCTTGTTTTTACTTTGCTTCCTAATAGGAGAATCTTAGTTAAGTTTGTGTCTAGCTAATGTCTAATGATGTTTAAACTGATGATTAATCGCCATCCATTTTTTAATATTTCGGTTCTCAGCAAACAAATATCAGACTTGAAAGAAAGACATACATTGATATCAGCCTCTGTGATCTATTCCAGTTCACCGATCCACACGTACATATAAACACACACATCTTCACAACAAATGTACCCTCAATGACAAAAGAGTCATGGAGGTGATTTTAAGATATTGAGAGCTCACCTCTATATCAGCGTGGAAATGAGGGGAGAAAGATTCATTTGAAGTGAAATACTCTTTCTGTTTGGATGGTGAATCTTTATAACCGTATGAAAACCCATGAGGCTTTGCACAGTTTCCTCTGAGGCCGCAGATTAAAATACATTGGCAATATACGGAGAGAGAATATTGAGGTAATATCTCTGTTTAAATTTTAATGTGTGGGTCATGACAACAGCAGAGATCCGATATAACACAGAACATCAGTGACTCAGCGCCGGGACTGCAGAGTTCAGTTCAATCAGACAAACGACCTCAAGCACAAGTTCTGAATGTGATGTGTTTTAAAGAGTTACGCTTGACACAACGCTCTCCTATGTTTCCAATTTACTGCATTTCTTCCTGTTTCCCCTGAATTATTTTTGTCTTATTGTGTGATTTGAAACAGCAGCATTGTGCTTTGTTTCTTTTAAGAATCTCCTTATCCTTTCTTGACGTGTTAACAGGACCTGTTTGACTGTGTTTAGTATAAATCCTGTTCCCCGAAAAGATCATTTTGTTCCTGGAAAATCATCTTATCAAACCAAAAATAACATTTTGAAGAATCAGTGGCGTAGAAACAAAGTGAAGTCGCCAGTGCGGTGCATCCTACATGAATATTGGTTCACTGCGGAGGAATCCTGTTTTCAGAGGTTCTGTGGGGTCATTTATTTGTTTAGTTTAATGAACAGATTGTGGTTTGATTTGAGTTCTGCAGCTCCTACAGAATCTCTGATGATCTGGTTAGGTGTGAAGGATGGCACAGAAAGAGTTTTTCTGTCTTAAACTGGTGTCACTCCTCAGATCAGGCCTGATTTCTTCATTTGTAAAGTGCTCTGTTTTACTCTGCTGTAATTAAGAGTCACAGCAGTATTTGCCAGAGGAACCATTTAGATATGACGTCTCCTGAGGATGCTAGCAGTCTAAAGACCTCCTGTATGCCAGCATCTCTCACCACTCATAGCATTAGCTCTTATTTTAAAAGGTGCCTCTTTGTGTTGTTATGGTGACAAACTGCATGTAAATGAATCTGTTTAAATCTGCGTTAATTTACACTTCACTTGTTTAATGGATGATAGTCACATTTCATTTAAGTTGAATTATTTTTAATTAGACCTTTCATTAACAACAACCTGATACAGCACTTCCTAAATCACTGCTTAATCTCACAGTGACTGTCTAGTTTTTTAGAAGAATGGCAAGATAATCTTAACTTGGTGATTTTCAGCTGGAGTTAAAACACCACAGGGAGTTGTTTAGTACTGAAGCAAGTTTTCTGGTCGTACTTATAAACATTTTCTGCTTTGTTAAACGTTTAAAAAACGTTGTTATGATCTCAAATATATGGGCTGTCAAATGGTGGACAAAATAATCACAGTCAATTTTATGATTGGTTTAAGCACTTTCAGTTTTTATTTTCTGGGGCTAAAAACAAAATAATGGTTTTGTCAGTTTCTCGCGACGGCACTCATGCACCTGTGTTGATGTGCAGAAATGTGTAAAGATCACGTAAACATCACAGTGCATAAATAACAGATGTTATCTTTCTCAAACCGCATAATGAAATCATCACAACAGCTTAATGCTAACAGGTCCAGTGAATAGGTGTGTGTTAATAATCCTTCATAACAATATTGTGGTAATGCTGATTCCTGTAGTGACACACTCTTCTGCAGGTTTGGCCTGTGTTCGGTGTGTGTGGTGACTGTAGACAAGTCTGTCAGCACCGCTGGGAGTCCGGTGGGCTTCAGAGCGAGGGGCACTGAGAGTCTGTTTCTAAAACACTATCAGCAGGTCAAATGTCTGCCAGAAATGATGCACGATTCTCCTGTGTGACATCACTCATGCTGTCACTCGCCCGTGTGTCACCGCACTCGCTCACCCCCCTCCGCTCGCTGGGGATCAAATACAGGCGCTGGGGATCAAATTTGGTTACTTATCCCTGTAACCAAAATATTATTAAGCAGTTTTATTTGCCTCTGTAGACTAAAGCCATCTTCTGTTTAGATTCTTCTAGATCTTATTCTCATGATCAGAGTTTATCTGCAGCTTTACATGCATTACTCACAGGTATTGAAGTTTTGGCTCATTATCCATATAAATGGAGTTTTAAACAGAGCTGGATGTATAAGACTAGCATTCACAGATAAACACTCAGCTTTCACACAGTGAACTTCAGCACAACAAAATGCTGTGTTTGACTGGTACCTTTGACTGGACCTGATGACACTGTTTGTCTGGAGAAAGTGTTTGTGCCATCATCTCCTGTAAACAGAGGAGCAACAGGGCAAATCTGTCTATTAACCTACAGTGACAGTTCACCTCTATCCTTCTGTAGTTCAGGGCAGAGTCTGCGGTGCGAGGGTATGTGTGTATCCGTGCATGCGTGTATCCGTGCATGCGTGTATCCGTGCATGCGTGTATCCGTGCATGCGTGTATCCGTGCATGCGTGTGTGTGTGTATGCGCTGTAGTGGAGCTGCAGCTCAGCTGAGAGGATTTCAGAGAGGGAAGCAGGGGGTTGATTCATGCCACACAACACCAGACCTTCACAACGGTTCCTTCACAAACTGTCGTTTCTAACAACCCCAGAGCGACAGGCTTTCACACTCACAGTCTCACAGGCTGTCTGGTGAAGTAGCTTTGACTTCCACAACTTACAGGAAGCGTTGTCAAAATGTTGGCTAACGTTCTTCAAACTTTTCTTAAAGTTTTCAGAAGCTTGACTCCAGAATAATGGAAATTGAGACATTCTGTGTGGTGTTAGATGCCACTAATATTACTGATCTAATCAACAACACACTCACACGTTTCACTGTGAACTACTTTATAATGATGAATATTTACTACTACAATAAATGCACATAAGACTTCAGTTAAATACACTGCAAAGCATCAAAAAGCATCAAAATATGGCAAAACTGTACTGTCACATTTACAGAGACATTATTATTGACTTATCATCCAGTTGTGTTCCTTCTGTGCAGTTTTTCAGTGCAGATTCCCTGCATTTATAAGCCTCCCACAATCTAGTTTATCCAGACACTAAATGCATCAAAATACGACTTTATTGTATTTAAATTAAATCATTTCATTTAATCTCACGGCCAGCACACCTTTGTTATGTAGATCAGGTTTATCATAGTTGTGTTTAAAAGCTTGTTGCTGTTTGCGTTGCACAATTATTGTTCCATTAGTGAGCTTGCAGGAAGCAGACGGTTAATGAGTTTTATTGATGTTTGTTTAGAAGCAGACATGTGTGCAGATGTGTTTGTGGCTCATTGCCCTGTCAGGAGTGAGGTGTCATTTCTCATGTTTTCTCACTAAATTACAAGTTGCATTTTGTTGCAGAATAAAACGTTAATGCGATATTCTTATGCATGTTTTGGGATATGTGAACACTTTGTGAGTTTCTACGCAGGCTATAAGCATGTCATCGGTAGACAGGAACGGTACAGAGTTCAGATAGCTTTGGATTGGACCTGTGTTTGGAGTTCAGTGTGTTTCATGACTGAGCTTTAAGGACATAATTCTTCACACAGAATGTTCACAGGGCCTTTGGTAGAGCCGTGATGAATATAACCTGCAGTAAACTAGTTAGTTGACTAAGCTTTTCTGTAGCCTGTGGTAAAGCCTCTTTGAGGAATGGTGAAATATCTTATATAGACAGGTACCACTGCGCCACAGGCCATCACAGAGTTTCAACCCAAGGTTTGAGCCCTGAAGGGTTCGGCTCACACTGGTTTAATGGAAAATGTCTCGAAAGCTGCTTGATTCAAAAAGGCCATTGTGTTTCTCTTCCTCCTGAGAGAAATGTAGACCCTTCCCAGGAAAACCTGCCAAGACTCTAAAACTAGCAACGAATATTAAGAAAGTGTTGAGCTGCAAAAACAAACCTGCAGGGGTGGAAAAAGCTCTTCTGAGCTCTCACCTAAACACACAGAGTGCAAATCGCTCTGCATGGCATGTCTGAATGAACTCTAGACAATAGATTTAAGTGAACCGGTTTGTGTGGAGATCATCACATGTGCTGTCACTCAGTAACTGTGTGACAAACATTCTCCATCACACGTCCAAACATCCTGCGCTGATCTGTGTGAGCAGCTGTCTGCAACGCTTGTTCCTCATTTACTGGAGATAAACATCATAAAACACCGATTCACTCATTTCATTTCTTTGAGTTCTCATGACTTCTAGGAATTTACAGCTAACAATTTTTAAGTAAAATAGTTAGGAATGTTGTTTCTAATGTATGAAATCAGACGCTTCATCGTTGAAGGAAACATTTCAGATGTTTTGTGAAGCTGTTGTGGAGGTGACAGCTGTAGTGTGTTATATAAGCATCATTTAATGGCTGAAAGCCATCTTGTGTTTCTCAGGACGGTCACAGAGAAGACATGATGTGAAGTGTCTTTAATTTACAGTGTCTTGATTTATAAACCTGTCAGGATTATATGAGCTCCTCATCTAAGCAGTTCACAACTTCAGCTCTGTGTGTGTGTTTGGTGTGTGCGCATGTATCTGTGTGTGTGTGTTTGGCGTGTGTGTTTGGTGTGTGTGTGTGTGTGTGTGTGTGTGTGTGTGTGTGTGTTTAGCGTGTGTATGTGTGTGTTTGGTGTGTGTGTGATTTGTGTCTGACAGGCGTGTGTGTTTGTGGAGCTGCATTGATCAGCTAAGTGCAGCAGTTCTTCACATACATTTACTCTGTGGCTGTCAGGGAGTGAGTGGTTATGTTGGTTATGTGTACCTTAAGGCTTCTTAACTAGCTTTACCAGCAAGAGTTCATTAGTCAGCTACTGCACTTACTATCATAATCCAGCCTGGACCAGCACAGAATGTTCTGGAAAAACTCTGGCATGGAAATACCCCATTTTTCCCAGTGAGAAACCTAGACGTGTAACGTGACTGATGTCGTTTGGAAACAGCGCTGCTAATGTATGCAGGTTTTTCAGTGACATTCATTGTAAGTTCTGCGTCACTGAGCAAAGCTTGCTTGTCATTTATTGACAGTGAATGCAGGCATGAGGCAAGACCATGTTATCTCAAGCTTTGTGCACAAGTCAGCATTTATCAAACCCAGGATTATCTTCTAATTAGCTAAGTGTGGGTGAATAGATCATTGCCTTTGAATAATTGAGGCTAAATGGTTTTGATTGTTCTTTTAAAAGTAAATATAAGACATTTGCTTTGACATCATAACGTTGCATTATGGTGGTTTGTACAGAAGTGTTTTGTTGTGGAAACATTACCATTATGTTTCTATTAACGTTCCCTGTGAGTTGTATTAACGTTCTGGACAGTGCTGCTGAATCATTGAAACACACTCACATACCACCACCAAAGCGCTTTATTCTCCTACATGAATAATCCTGTTTAATAAGTTCAATTATTTTGGTCATGCATGGAAACACAAAGGACGGTCTTTATTTAGTGCTGCGTTTGACAGCAACAGATGGAACGCCACCCCAGGGTAGCGCGTGGCTAGCTTGACAAAGAAAGCCATATTTTACATTTAAATACCAGCAGTCGCTGCCAAATCTGTGCTCACGGATAGCAGATGCACCGGAGAAGTTGAACAACACGGGCTAGCAGCATATCAGGCACGAGCAGGAAAACGGCGCAGTACCTGCAGCGCAGTACCTGCGTTAATCAAAACCAACACGGCTCAGAACAGCAGCCTGCAGCCGCAGCGCAGCAGCATTTATAAATGAACACGCTCATGCGGACACAAACATTTCCTCAGCGCTGAGAATATAGTTGCAACATCACGCCACGCTCAAACATTAACATGATTTACAAGTACAGACATCTTGGTTACAAGTATATAAACTCAGTTTCTCTTTTATCAATGGCAACAAAGGCAACAGAATAAACCATAAAAACAAGCCCGTTGCAAACAGATACATAAATTAGGAAAAGAAAACAAAATTGAATTTCCAGAGGCTAGCTGGTGCTGCGCTGTCTCCAGTCCTTAATTAAAGGGCAGTGATCTGAGGAGAGGACTGGAACCCTTTATCATCTCTGTAGTGTTTGCAAACTCCACTGAGACAACAGCCAGAATAACAACTCTGTGCTTCATCACTCTCTCTCTGCTTTTTCTGTTTTATTCATGTCTTTAACAATAACACCAAAGACTGTTGAATTGTAAAACAAATGTCATTAGACTTTCACAAATGTAGAACCGTCATTTCTTTCTAAGAAAGTTTTCTCCTTCATTTTTTAGGCAAATGCAAATTTGGTCTGATTTGTGGTTTTCTATTTCCTGTTTTGCATAATATGCATAATCGTTTAAGGCCAAAAAAATCTTTCAATATGATCTTTCTGTGCAGTAAACTTCTGTAGCATTTGGTCTGATTTCCATGGATTTCATTGGTTAAAACGAGCAGAAACAGATTTTCTTGCAGTGAAGTGAATTATGGAGCGTGATGTTCAGAAACTCCTTATATATTCTGAAGGTAAAGAGTTCAGTTCAGTGCAGCTGAAATCCAATCAAAACAATCAGTGGAACAGAACCTCTTTCTCATCTGAGATGCACAGAACAGCTTCCTGATTGGTAAACAAGCATTGTCAGAGGATTGGTTAGAGAATATTGTTAGATGTAGTTTAAAACATACAGACTTTAAAGAGTTTTTTGTTAGCTTCTGGGCATTCTTGAGAAGTTTAAATGAAGTTTGAAGAGGTTTAGTTAGAAGAAACATGGTTTAATGTCAGGAAATGTGCATAATGTGTGTGTTTTTAAATGAAGCACTGCAGCTGAGACAAACAGTCATTTTTCATAACATTTAAAGGTTTTATAAAATATGTATCTTTTCTGAAACATTAACATTGATGCGTATGTGTTCTGTTCTCAGACCTGTATTAGGAGAGAAGGGAAGACAATTTGAGAGCTAAAAGACTGTCGTGGGGTCAAATCTGTCATCTGCCACTTACTGTCTTCAGTTAGTTCAGATCTAAGCTCTGAAATGAATCAAGCTGCCGTGTTTGAAGTTTTGTTCTGAAGCTTGTTTTGTTTGGTTCAGAGTCTTTATTTTATGATGGGATTGAGAAGATCGTCAGAATCCCACAGTCTGAACATCTGGTGTTTGTACGCTTCCATCTCCTGCATGTTTCTGTGATATTGTGACGATCCAGACGTGTTTTTAGCGCTGGGATGAGTGTAACGTCATTTCTGCTCATTTACTCCCAGAATGTAGCAAATGTGACACAGTTACACAGTTTCTGCGTCGGCCATCCGGCCACGAGAAAGGAAGAGGAGTTTCTAATTTATGAATCATAAATAATAACTATAGGCTGCTAAAGACTGGTGCTTAGCCGATGCTAATAAAACCTCAGTGCTGAATTAAATATGAGAGTAAAAACTGTATATTACCCATAATATTTTACACTGAAGGGAAAATACAAGCACCAAACCAGCAAATACCTGAAGCTGCGTTACTGTATTACATTATAAACACACAACATGTATGTTCAGACACATTAACCCTCAGTTGTGAATGGGAGAGAATTACAGAGGCTGTGGGTCTGTGTGATTATAAACTGACAGACGCAGCTTCAGTTCGGCTTGATGCTGCATTGCTGTTTTATATATTTTTCTAGCTTTTGAGGAATGCGTTATTGGCATAGCCTGTTACCATGACAACACCGTTTCTTTACTTGACACCGTGGCAGAGTCTGGAAGCTGATTTGTTGATGCTATTAATTAAACCTCTCGTATAGAGGAGAGAAGCGCGTGTGTGAGATCCGCAGGCGGTTTGTCACGGGCATCGGTGAGTGTGTGTAATGTGTGCCAGTACTAAATAAGATTGTTTAAAGTGACTCAGTCAGGAGAGCAGAGATGAGATCTCACAGAACTCTGGAGGAGATGTGATGTATTACTGGGGTTCTGGAAGAACATCATTCAGAAATCTCCTGAATTTGTAGTTTCCTGAGGGAACTTTGATATACTGTACCGCTGATGAGAACATTTAGAGAGCGTTATAAGTGAGCGTTATACGATGTTGTGAGAACACTTCCTGTCTCGGTCTTCTGTACAATAGCAGAACATTATCAGAAGCATCATGCTGAATATTCAGGTTTTGTGCTTGTTTGCTTTTATCTTTCTCCCTGAGGCTGGTTTAGCGTGACCCCCTATTACATCCATTTTCCAAACGCTTTGATGTTATAGGAAAATGCTACTACAAAATACTTTTGATTTCGTCCCATTATAAACTCTCTTGTTCATCCAAAACTTCTGATAAAACGAGGAATTGTGGATTTAAACCATGAGTCACCTGGAGATAGTCATTTATGTTCTAACAAAACTCTAGCATCCTGGTGTTGAGTTTGTGTGGAGAGTTCTTCAGACCTCAAATCAAAATACACTCCGTGTCTCTTTTCATCTCACTCTGAGACACACGTCTCACGCTGCTTTGCTGAACAATTTTATGTCAAAATATGTCAAAACCAGCAACCTTGTGTACAAGTTGTGTTCATTTGTTTGAAAAGTATGTCACAAACTGCTGAGAGTTTCCACAATGAACTCAAGGTGAAATCAACTTTCCTGCATCTCTGCGGTGACCATGGAAACCACAGAAGTGAAGCATTTCAGAGGGACTCTCTCTTTCTCATTGTGTTTCAGAAAGACTTCATTTAATCCTGCATGTACATCTATCAACACAGGCACATTTATAATAAGTGCATGAAAGTAAACAGACTTTAGAGACTGGACTGATCTGACTGCTTAACTGTAACTGCAGATGATGACCAGGGACACTGGGGAAGCATATACAGAGTTATATAGAGAAGCGTGTGTCGATGTGAGCGTGTGATGTGAGTTCAGGATGAAATGAGTCGTGCGCGTTCAGGAGGCGCAGCGGTGACGTGCTGCTGCAGTGCGCGAGCTCGTGTGTTACGCAACACTGCCCCCGCGTGTCGAGAGCGCGCGTTGACCGCGGGGTCCCATGCGGGTGATGCGGTGATATCACGTACAACACAAACACCGCAACTTATTATTATTATATATGCGTTACGCTTTCTTACATTAGTTTCATTGTATAAGTTAATAAAGTGCAATTTATTGTCCCAAACTATTTAATATGGACAAATCTGACTTATGTACAATCACATTCTCTGTTATATTTCATTCAATTGTATTACATAACTATAATTTATCCCTCTGTGTAAGATCAGTGAAGGGGTTACTGTTTCATGTTCAGTATGTGGTCGCTGAGATCCACTAGATGGTGATAAATTCACACGCTCCAGCCTGAGAGAGAGAGACAGAGAGGGAGATGGAGAGAGACAGAGAGAGAGAGACGGAGAGACAGAGAGAGAGAGAGAGAGGGAGGGAGAGGGAGACGGAGAGAGACAGAGAGAGAGAGAGAGAGAGACAGAGAGAGAGGGAGATGGAGAGAGACGGAGAGAGAGGGAGACGGAGAGAGAGATTATGGGGACCAACTGTAGTAAATGAGTGGATTTTGACCCTGTGGGGGTGTTTTAGGTCCTCATGATTTTAATCTATAATAGTTTAGAGTTTGTGTAAGAGGTTTGAGTCAGACTGTATTTGTATCTCACCATATACTAAGTTTAACTGTGTAATGAGACACACCATTCTACCCTCAAACTGTACTGTACTCTACTGTACTGTACTCTACTGTACTCTACTGTACTGTACTCTACTGTACTGTACACTACTCTACTCTACTGTACTGTACTGTACTCTACTGTACTGTACACTACTCTACTGTACTCTACTGTACTGTACTCTACTGTACTGTACACTACTCTACTGTACTGTACGCTACTGTACTCTACTGTACTGTACGCTACTGTACTCTACTGTACTGTACGCTACTGTACTGTACACTACTCTACTCTACTGTACATGTTGTTGTATAACTCAACAGCATTATAGCATTGATGTAACTAAAGGACAGGTTTTTGGGAGGTAACCATAGTAACCACTACAGTTACTATTACTAGTTAAAGGCAGTAAATTAAATTAGGATTATGCAGGATTTATTTATTTGCATGCATCATTCGTTCCCATCTAAAACCATTTTAAACAACTTTACTAATTCTTGCAGAATGATGCCGTTTTAATGATCTTATGTTAATTGAGATAATTGTCTTATATAAATACATCTGAAGTGAATTAAATCTGGTTTGAACCAGTTTTCAGACTGTACCAGTCTGATGGACTGGCTGTGATGTGAATGTGAGGGGGGCAGGTCTATAAAGAGCTCTGTTGTGGGGCTGTAAGGGCAGCAGCGGGTCGGGGCAGTACCTGCGGTGCTGCCAGACACTGTGGGGTTTGTGGGCCCAGCTGGGGATGGACAGAAGGCTCTCAGTGGTGGCAGGAAGTGGCAGCGATGGCACAAGCACAATAACAGCAACAGTACTGTGCCAAATACTGTAAGGTCACCGTATCACTGCTCAAACCAAAACAGAAGTTTCAGACATGTTGCAAAGTTCTTTTATTTGTGGAATTGAATGTGTTGTGTCATGAGAAAGCGTGTCATCTTTAGAAATAACATTAAACACGTCACATGTTAAATAACGACCAAACTGACATTTTTACGGATATTAGACCTTGGAGCTAAAATTATAAACGATTATTATAACTAAAGAGTAATCTTTTGTGATCAGGAAGAAAGTAATGACAGAATTATGAAAAGAAGGAAAATCATTTGGTTTAGAAATACAGAATTATGAATGATGACGGGTTATTAATTTTGGGAAAAGACAATCTGAGTTCAGGGCTGAAAATGAATTGAAATAACACTGTAAAGTCACAAACCCACTTCAGTCCTGAGGGAAGTAAAAAACTCTCACGTGTGTGTGTATGTGGGTTTTGTGTTGTGTGTGTGTTGTGTGTGTGTGTGTGTGTGTGTGTGTGTGTGTTTACAGCATACTGAAGAGCACAAGCGTTGCAGCACAGATTAGCTTTCAAAATGTGTCTTTAGCTCAAGTGAGGCCAGAATGTATTTCTCTGTGATACTGGGTTGAAATGTTGCTCTGCGTGGCCTCAGAACATATAAATAATTCAGTTAGCGATAACACTGTTTATTGTGGGTGCAAATAAACTAGAAAGTGCTCTTTGTGATGCCTGTATTTTTGTGTGTGTGTGTATTTGTTATATTTTATATAACAAAAGTTTACATGTCTGTGAAAGTCAACAAAACAGTTCTAACTTATAGAAAGCTTTTATCTGCAGGTAAACAGCTATTTTGAAGGTAAACATAGTTATATATTCTCATCACACATCTTCTTCTGATTGTTATGACAGATTGCTGACTGATGTCAATGTGAAGTTCAGGGGCAGGAATTTCAGACTGTCATTAAAGGAATCAGACACCATCAGAATCCAAATTCAACACATCAGAACCCTTCAGGTTCTGCAGAACTTTGAGGCCGTGAGAAACACTCGTCTGTCTTTGAGATGATTCATGCGTTTGTATGAAGAAATGTTGCTCTGTCTTTCATAAAGCACTGCTATTAGATTTCAACCCCTGCCTTCCTCTCAAACCCTTGACTCCCCTCTTCCTCAGAGGAAGATCTGTGGGGAGAACGCTGCCATCTTGAGTGACAAGCCAGGATTTTGAAAGTGACAGCTTATATCGGTGTGCATCTGTGTGGGGAAATGAAGTTTGTTGGGCTTAGTGGTGGAAACTTGTGACTGCGCAGCTAACAAATGTAGGTTGTAAGAACGTTTCTGTTCAGCAACAGAACGTTTATGAATGAGGGTTACTTCCCATAAACTATTAACAGGAGGTAAATACATTAGACATGGTCATATTCAGATTCAGATTTCTGCTGCTTCACATCAAAGTGTGTTTGACTCAAACGTTTCACAGCCAGTCGTTCGTGAAGGTGGTTAAAGAACAACGTGTTTGATAACGTAAGTTCAGCTGCACACACTTTATGGTGTTGTGGTGTGAACACAGAAAGATTAATCCAGATGCACTTACAGTCATTTTTCTTTGTGACTTATTGTTCAGTTAGTTTTTGGTACCTAATTATAAGTGTTACAGTAAATCCGTGACAGAGTCTTCCACAAGGGGGCGGTCACACATGTAAGATCAGTCCTGAAGAGAAAACAAAACAGGTCACCAAGAACCAAAACCGGCATAATCACTTTACAGAGAGAGTTTCCCGCATCAGCATGTCTCAGTGCTTCTGACTGGACAGACGGTCCACAATTCATTAGGTGAGATTAGCCTGAGGAGCTAATACAGGCTGGAGCTGGAGCCTCTCAGTGGCTAAACATCCGCTTGAATCCCTCATGATTTCCTAAAGCCCAGAGCTGAAATGAAGACACAGCCCATCATCTGTTTAAGCTATAAACCTGACTGATGCTTTACTGAAGTAATAGTTTATCTTTAAATGGCAGTTCTGACTTTGCTAACTCATCCTAATGACTTTCCAACTTTATATGTAGGGCAGGTGATTTCAGAGACGCTAGTAAGACAATAGCAAGCTGGCCCTGATAGCACAGTTTGACAGGCAGGTTTGTGCTGAGACATTGGACATCCCAACTTTTATAATAGCTTAAACTTTATTTTGACTCAAATACATTTAAAATGCATTATATTGTTTTTCTCCCCGTGCATCTGTGTGCAGTTTGACATCTGTTGTTCAAGTGTTGAACTTAAATAGTTTAGCCGTGTTATTCAAGCAGCATTCAGTGTCATGTTAAAGTAATTAGTCTTGTCTGTGCATGTCATTATTTACGCTCATGCGTTTGTGTGGGGTGGGGAAACCATGGGGGGTGTTTGAGGGGTGAGTGTAGAGATCTTTCAGGAGCCCAGCCACTTGGGGAACCGAAGGAGATGGATGGATTGATCACCACTGTTTCTGGTACTATCTGTGCAGTGGGTATAATCACAAACTTCAGCTGTGACCTGTATTCTTTTGCTTCAGTTACATAAATCTAACACAGAGTGCTGCTGAGAATATAAAACAGTAAATGAGGGATTGATACATAATTCAAATGGATGGTCAGTTTTTAACTGTCTTCTCATATTGCCATAGATGCTAATCTGATGTTTCTTCTGCTTTTGCAACAACATCTAAACCGTGTCATGATTTGCTGATTCATTGCTGCTAGTTCATCTAGAGTTCTCTTCTCATTCAGTGGGAGTAATCTCATACACCCTAGGCCGGTCTTTAGCTGCTTTTCCTGATGGTTTTTGTGCCAATTTCCAATTTAAAACCGGAGAGCTGCGTCCTTGACCAACGGCAAGTGTTGCTCCACGGCACGCACCGCCAGTTCATTAAATACTTCATTAGCTGCTGCTCTGGACAGCAGAGAGGAGCTGCAGCTGATGGGCCACACAGGAGAGACACCTGGGTAAGACCTCCAGAGACGCAGCGGACCGCCGCAATTAATAAAGCTTGATCTTTCAAAGCACATCTCTCATGCAGCTTAATAAAAGCCCCGCGCTGCAGAGAGAACCTCTTTTTTCACCCACACTTAATTCTCCATCAGAGTTTGGGTAGAAGTCATTCTCTGTCACACTTAACTGCCTTCATTTATTTCACATGAATTAAAGAGGATAATGGAGCATTTATCAGATCGAAACGGCCTGCAGAAATGAGGTCCTAATTTTAGGTTGTAAGAACGTTTCCCTAACATTTTCATTAAGTAGCAAAAATGTTTTGAATGTTGTAGATAACAGGGTTTATAAAGTGAATTAAATTACTATGTTATATTTTTGTTTAAATTGTTTAAAACCCTTAACAAGGTTATACTTGGTTAATTTTTCTGCATAGTGTATCTAATATGGATCTCATAGCACAATGGGGTTTAAACTGTGAATGTTTCTTCAGTGCTTTAAAATAGCATTAAATTGCACCAGTTTATTCATGAAAGGTGCCGCAAACGCAAGCGATTCAGTCATACTCAAAAAACAGTGCACATTTTTGTTAAACTTTTTTGGCAGAAATCAATAATCATAGACTTTTTCTTAAAACAGGCCCTCAGTTGACTGCAGGCAGCATTTTGGCATCATTGTAGTCAAAACTGAGTAAACAGAAACGCTCAGTTTTTGTGGGAACAGCTGAGCTGTGGCGTCCCACAGAATTAATGAGTCCTTCAGTCAGAGAGGAAGAGGAGCTGTGTGTGAGATCCTGTTAACAACTGTTATGGCACACATCATCCAAAACTGTCATCATCATTCTGTGGCTGTTGTTCTGGTGCTGTGATTAACTCTGGTGATGTTAGAGTAAATCTGAAGTGTTTGTTAGGGTAGTAGCATAGTTGTGGCATGTTCAGATCTACATGCATGAATGTTGCCTGTCTCCTCTGTAATGTACGTCTGGTGTGAGGAGCAGATGCTGTTGTACAGACCTCAGAGGGTTGACATGATTCTCACACTGAGCTCAGACGCGAGTGATCACCTTCACCCCAGCATTTGACACACATACGTAACAGTAATGAAAAGCGTTTGCATATATGGTGCGTTGGCAGCGTGTTTTTCCCTCATGTTCCTCTGAGACAGACACATTTGTTGTTGTTTACTCCTGTCTGATGACTCCTGTCCAAAAACGGGAAAGATCACATGTTGAGAAATCTCTGGAGACACGTTGAGCATTTGTTGTTCCTGCGTTACACAACCACCTGCATCTTAATCGCTCAACGCTTGCACACAATAAACGCCTCATTATAATCCAGCCTCAGTCTGACTGCAGCTCACATGAAAGTCTGGTGTGGAGTTTAGCTGCGGTGTTGAGTGGAGCCGGAGCACAAATCTGAGCTCTGACAGGACGTTTGTCTGAAAAACCCTCAGATTATATCCACAGCGTTTTCATTACACTTTCATTAGTTAACAAACATGTTCAAATGTTGTTTTGAAAGTTAAAGGAATGCTCAAATCTACCAGTATTTTAGACATTGTTATTGTTAACATTTGTATTATATACTGTTTTTAAAACATTGGCTGGATTTGATATATGATGTATAAAGTATGATATATAAAGAGTGTTGAATGAGAGATTTTACCTGGAACAGAGAGAGATTCTGGTTCTCATTTCCATCATCTCTGTCACACATGCTCAGACTTTAAACAAGAATTCAGATCTATTTTTAATCCTTATAAACCCTGATGAGCAATTGATTCTCTGTGATCAATACCAGACTCTGTTGATACAGCAACAAACAACAGTTTAAACCCTCCGTTCATCCACAGAGAAAAACAGGCAGGTTAGGTCACACCAGCTAACAGGTTTCAGCTGTGAGAACGTAACAGACATATATATAGACGTTCATATAATGTTACAAACGTTCTTCTGACATTTATATAGACATTTATAAAAGGTTTTACTGATGTAACTGCAAGAATGTTTTTGCTATTTTCTGTTTTTTTTGTATTTATTGTCTACACACAAAATGTTTTTATATAGAGCATTTCAATAATTGTCCTGCAGTGAGGAAGTTTTTTAAAAAACACTTTGTCTTTCTCAACATGACAGTGATTTATACGCTTTGGCAAACAGTGGCATTTATTTTACAAAATGAATAAATGTGACACTTTTTTATGTTGTCAGAAAACACTTGATAGCAAGCCGTCCTGTGGCCAGATTTCTGTTAAATCGCTGCCTGTAACTTCACGGCTGTTACAGCAGAAAGAATTAGCCATCAGTTCCATGAGCTCAGTGAGGAGGAATAAAATAGCTGAAGTCATTTTGGACTGATGCTCTGTCCTGTTTTTACAGTGAAACACTGAGAGGTCTTTGAAAGTCAACAGGATATAAAGGAAGCGATTATGATACGCTGTCAGGCCAAATGTCAGGAAGCGATGACAGCTATTGCTTTAATTTCACCATCATTCCTGCATCAGTCAGAAGATGTTGGCGTTTGTTCAGTCTCACAGGCTGGTAAACCGTGAGTGTGTTTTAGTAATTCATGCAAACGGATTAAACCGGTTTAAAGTTGCTTATCAGTCACTTATGAGCAGAAGTTAATAGAATTTTTCTAAACTTAATCTTTAGTCACAAAAGCCATAGTATTAGTTTTATAGGATGAATACTGTTAATCACAGTTAAACTCTCGCTCTCAGACAGGAGAATATTCATGCACTCTTTAAACTAATCACAGCTGCCAGTCCCACACAGCAGCTCAGACCCCAGCGGCCCCCTGCAGTAAATAACACATTCTCCCCCTCACATCACCAGTGTCAGGCCTCTGTCTCTCTCTCCACACTGTAAATGTGAAAGTGTAACAACACACATCTGTTAACCCCGTGTTTAACTCTCTTTGGAAGATTACATTACAACCTTTATCTCATTAACATTTGAAAGAAGCCTTTAACTTCATAACACACATGTCTGGTGAAGAGTTACTCTTTACTCTTTAGCTGCTATTTTAAGTTTGGAATTATGAACTGATTTTGACACAGATTTAGTACGGATCAGTGGACATGATTAAAATGTGTTCATTTTAAACGAATGATTGTGCTAAATAAATGTGTTAAATTACCAGCACCAGTAAAAGGTCGTTTTATATGCTTAAAGTTTCTTGCAGAATGAGAATAATATGAGGCAGAATGAGGCAATTAAATTTTCACTACATATTATTCTTATTTTTAGTTAAAGTTTTAAAATGAAGCCATGACACAATTCTTCCAAACGCAGGTGTTCATTGTATCATTTCATACTTAATACCTGTATCTCATCATTTCTCTGTGGCCCAGACAACATGCAGACATTCATATAAATACACTGTTAACCTGTCTGTGTGTGGAGGAACAGAATCACGCTGGTCAGACTGGACTCATCAGTTCTGGTGAGATGGGCCTGGCTGATCCATTCATTGGTGGCAGTTGCCCATCACAGCCACAGGGTCTGAATAACCTCCAAAACCCGATTGCTTTTGATCTACCGACATTCAGGAAGCCCCAGGCAGGTGTGTTGGCCAAATGACTCCCCAAATGGCAGTGTTTTCTGGGGCAAGAGTTGAGTGGCAGTTTCAGTATCACTCGTCTGGCACAGAGACTCAGAGTTTATTAGCAAGAGTTTGTCAGGTCGTTCCTGTCACATTACATGGACTGATATCCCCCGGACTGCTGCATTTGAATAATGTATTGGAAAACCTCCATCCGTTTTGTTGTGCTGATCTCATTGTGACTTTTTACACAAGTAGACACGGTCAAAAAGATCATTTAGGGACAGTGGGGAGCCATTAAGACAGACATAAGACTAATTGAGTATGTGAATATAGCTACAGTAAATAGCCACCTGCATAGAGGGAGAGGTGAGTTTATTAGTCTGAATGCAGTGAATGCAGTGGGCCGCTCTGAGGAAGTGTGTCTGAGCAGAGAGTTATCTTCTGAAAGTCACCACACTGTTCTTCTGATCACAAGCTGATGATGGTGTTACTGGAGGCTGTGGGTCGCTGCGTTTCTCAGATTCATCTGCAGCTGTTAACCAACAGAACATCAGCTGACTAAACCACTCGAGGAGTTATCTTCTGATTAACTGATCACATACAGTGAAGATGAGCTGAGACAGATGCACGTGAGTGTCACATTTAGACACATTTTCTTTTGTTTTTGAAGGCCACATGAATCTGTATTTTCCCCTTTTTCCTAGACATATTCAATAAAAAACTCAATACAATTTAGATTACAATTTACAATTCATTTTTGAGTTCTTCATAGAGTTTCAAAAACTTTAAGACTCACTATTCTAGTTCCTTAATAGTTTTTGAGGAGCATGATTCAGATGAATTATATGATGCAATGTGTGAAGATAAATCAAGCTTTCTTTTATACATTTGTTGTGTTTTTCCAAAGCTGTAGATATGCCAGAAAACAAACCCTCAGAGAGGCACTGATGTTCAGTCTACAGTGTTGACACTCAACATGAATGATGTGTCTGGAGATAAAGTCACAGTTGTTTAATTACATGTTATTTCACATCTTAAATGACTTGATGCATGTTAAAATGTCAAGTGTAAGAAAAATAAGAGCATGAACAAACCTGCAGGACAAATTCCAGATAGACAACAGCTTTCCCCAGACACTCAGATTTCCATTAGTTGCAAACCTCAGAGTGGATTATGAAGCTCATAAACCTGTCAGGATCTGTCAGTGTTTCTCTCAGCATCTCTGAGATCTGCACCGAGGTCATCAGAGCTCAGACTCACCTGAGAAGATCAGCTGAGAATCAATAGCCCTCGCTGGCCATCCTATCCCATCATGCTTTGTTCTCTACAGGCGTTCAGACGCTGCACATGAAAGCACAGCAGCAAAGGTCTTCCTTTGTAGAAATTTAAACAGTTCATGTCACTTTCAAAAGTGATTCAGTCATTCAGAGGCTAAACAAAGCAAATGTCAGCCCAAACAGAAACAAGCTAGCATTTTGTTTGCAGTTTATAATTGCCAAACAAGGAATGATCATTTCTAAAGAAACACTATATATCCTAAATAGCAGCTTGTGTTTTCCCAAACTTATTTTGCTCTTTTAGCTTTCACTCATAGCGTGAATGTGGATAAGAGCACTGCTTCCGGCTAGAAGATAGAGTTGAATTCATTAACTAAAAGTCAATAAATAAAGAAAACACTAAAGATTATTCAGGATTGTCTCCCACAGTCAGAGCGGCTGTGTGTTTACCAGACCACAGTCTTAACTCCTAACCGCATGTCATTATCTCCAGAGACTGCAGGAACATCACCTGTTACAGAGATGAGTGCAGCACCGATGTGTGTGATTCTGTGGTAAAGCCCTGATCCTAAAGCAGATGAAGGGATTCATGTGAGACGCTGGGATATTGTTGTAGGAATGGATAAACCCAGCTTTGAGAGAAGCGTGTCTCCAGCGATGGGTTAATGTCTCCTGAGACAGAAGAGCTCAATCGTTCTCTCAAAACACAGCCAAACTATCTTTAAAAGAGGCTGCAGACCTGAGATAATCGTTTGTTGTTGTTTTTGGGGTTAGTTGTTGCTCAGGAATTGTTTAAGACTCGACTTTTAATCTGTCTGAATGTGAAAGCATTAGGTTTCCATATTTTCATTTGGTTGTTTTCCTCCATATGCAGCCGGTCATGAGCACAGACGCTCTGTTGAAGAAAGCTAATCTAAACTTTACATTTATGCATTTAGCAGGCGCTTTATCCAAAGTGACGTACAATTGAAGGAACAATAGAAACAGTTAAGAAACTTAACTGCAGTGTTGTGTTCAGTCTGAAAGTGTGTTATCTGATGCTGCGCTTCAGAGTTTTCAGATGAAGAAACACATTTCACAGTCTTGTGCTTTGCCTCTATAGACATCCAGTATCGTGTAAGCATTCATGCAGACTCCTGCCTCCACAAACCGCATGTAATTAACCTCACAGACACATGACGCTCCTTACTGAATTCATTCTCATGTCTTCAGATGGTGAGATATAAATGATGTTACACACTTTGTTTTCACTTTGTTGCTCTTATAAATAATGTTTCATTAGGCCTCAGGTTCTGTTGGCATTACACTGAGGATAAACACATGTGCAGATGTTGCTCATTTGCACACAGAGCATTTCTTTTTCTAACTTAAGCTTTTATTTTACAGCTGTGAAAACGAAAAGCTTTTTTCCAGCTAAACTTCAGTGAAAGATGTTTCTTATGAATACACCAGACTGCAGCTCTAATACATGACACACACATGCTCTGACCTTTGATGCGCTTCTGTGTGGTCTGTGCAGCCGGCAGCCCTGCGCTGAATGAGAGGCTGTTTGGTGCTGTTGATGAAATGCTTTGACTGCTCTGTCATTATCACTGAGACACACACAGCTGGAGCTGCAGAGAAACCTCACACTGCTGCGGTGACTGCGTTTACTGTCACTGACACTGATTTATAATGAGTTTAATGTGAATGTGGATTTAAATCTGGATTATATCTAGATTTCATTTACATTTACAACTGCATTCACAGTTAGACCAGTATGATATTTGTGTTATTTTAAGTTAAATGATAGGTGTTATGGAGTATGACCAGCAATAGATCAGAGGCTAGTTTGCACACTTATTTGTTAGGGTGAAGGTTTTTAGGTCACTTACTATAAAATATAAATGCACACAGTCTTGACTTTTAAACGCTATTGAACATTTTCAGTCCTGTTGCCCAGAAGGAACAGGCACAGATCACTGAACAAATGTTGAGTTTTAGTGACACGCTGACCTTTAACAGCGTCACAGCGGGAACATGTTTATTGATCCTGATTTCACACAGTTTAGAAATATAAAATATCACCTGAGGTCAAACTATTTCTCTCAATCTTTATGATGCAGTAGTGTGCTGGTGTAAATTGTCTATTTCTGTATTGTTTTGACATGCTCTGAATGTTTCTGTAAGGCAATCTTTGGCCAGTGGTTCTGTAGCTCCCAGCCAATAACAATGCACAGATGAGGGGAAGGGGCGTGTTCTACCCGGTAGGTGGGGCCAAGTTTGAAGGTTGTGTTTATAACCTGTAAGAGACAATCCTGCGTTGTGCACCTTTAACAAATGGAGCATTTACAGAAATACATCTGTGTACCGTATTCATATTTCACTGATAATGAAATCTATTTGACATCCTGAGATAATTTCATTTCACTTATTTCCAGTTTTAATTTAAACTTGATCCCAGTCCTAATATAAGAGATAATGGAGAAGCTCAGTGTGGTTCCCGGTTAGTGAAGTAATTAACTCTCTGGAACCTAACAGGGAACATGCAGCCGTAGGCCACAAACTAAACTGTGTTGAGTGAGTTAAACACACACCAGTGTTGATTACAGAACACCTTCTTGTGTGTGTTGGGTTTAGAGTAAGAGAAGGAAGGACACAGAAAACTCCAGTAATGCCATCAGCGGCTCAGAAGAAGAATAAAGATCTACTGTAGAGAGAATCGAGGTCAGCGTCTGAAACATTTAAAGACACAGAGCAGAAAAAGAGGCTGATAAAACTGTTCAAAGAGCTTCTCTCAGCCAGAGAGTGAGTTCAGTGTGTGTGTGTGTGTGTGTGTGTGTGTGTGTGTGTGTGTGTGTGTGTTTCAATGTTTTTCTTTATCTTGTAAACACCTGTTAAACATAAACACAGAAAATCATCAGTTTCTCATTTGTGCTCCACAGAAGAAAACAACAGCATATGGCTTTAAAATGACAGGGGTGAATAAATATTGACAGATTTTTTATTTTTTGAGTGAAATGTTCTTTTAATTTGCCTGGACTGTGTTATCTCCAGCTCTCACAATCCTGCAAGTCACACTGGATGAAAGCAGAAAGTCTGTTGACAGAAACGCACCGCAGATGAATTTTTCTCTCTCTTTTTGCTCTTTTGCTCTCACATCTACGAGTGACCATACTGACAGCCAAAGGCACAAAAACAACAGTGTGCATCTCTGCTTTCAGCCACACAAACATCTTTGTGCTCCTGTGGTCTCGTCTCTCGTGGGAATCTGTCTCCTCAAATCAAAACAAAAGATTCAGCAAAGCGGCTCCTGGCTGCCACATCACAACAACACAAGTGATAATAAAACACAGAAATTATGATGCTACGGACAATGCAGAACGTTTCTCACCTTCTCTGCACAGAGCCTGTGATTTTTGTTGCAGTTTGTTTTTCCAAAGCTCTTCATAAACACAAGAAAGATGGTTATTATTCCGTCAGCAGGTGCGTCTGTGAACTCACAGCAGAGATTGTTCTGCGTGCTACTATAACTTTCTCCAGTGCAGGTGAAACGGGTGTTAGAGTTTCTGTGGGAACACTGTGTCAGAAGATCAGCTGGTGACAACATCACGGTCTACTGCACAGCATCACAGATCATCACATACAATCACAGGTCATCACAGACAGGTCAAAGTTCACAGAACATATTCCTGCAGTAATGTTAGTAGTTTTTTTGCTGTTATATATATTTAAAACATAGTCCTTAAGTTTTTTGAATAATGCTCTTATATCTAATCAATAATGTTAATAAAATAGCTATTTGCAGTTTCCTAGAATGTTTCAAAAAATAACATTTTAAATGTTTTGGTCACAATGAAAATATTAAGGAAAGTATCAATCTTAGAAGCTAAAACAAGCATAAATACATCGCACTCGTTTTGGTTTGTTGTGTCTGGATTGAAAATGCAAATGTTTTGGTTGACATGCTTGGAGAAGACACACGTCCTGTTTGAAATACATTGCAAGAGTAATGAAAGCACAGGAACACTCATAAATAAGATCAGTCCATCAGAGCAGCGACTCAACAGGCTGTAGATTCAATAACTGGCGCTGGTTCAGAGTTTGTGTGATGTCTTGCTCTCTGCATGCTGGAAAACAATAAAGGTCCAACAGAGCTGAAATGACTCCATGTTTCTTAAAAAGTGTCCGAGTGTTCCAGAGCCGTTCAGACTCATGGGAGTCCCTCCCATATAATCACATTTCCTGCCTTTCTGTAGAAACTCACTTCTGTACATTAGATTAGTCAGCTGGATAAAACATGTCTGCACTAAACCGCTGGGTACTGAGCTCTACATTTACCTCTGCTCATTGAGATTAGTTTGTAGTCCCCTGCCTGCACTAACTCACCAACAAACTGGGTTTGAAAGGCTGGTACAGTCT